>JAEIFV010000770.1:0-148725 GCA_018904265.1 Lordiphosa collinella
ATTTAAATGAACATCCTACTTTACTGTTTTTAGGAAGCGAAAACATATTAGAGTCTCTACCAACCATTGCATACTTTGGGGCAGCAGCAATAAATAGGACATTTTAGGATTGTTACTCAAGTGATAAAAAAGGTATGTCTCCATTGAAAAAAATCGCAGAATTGTTTGGGACAGTTTTGTATAAAGCAGGGACTAATACCGGAACCGTTAACCGAAATAAGCCGTTTCAAATCATGTACCGGAACCGATAACACATTTTTTTTTGAGAACCTTATACCGTTTACCGTTATTGTTGCAACCGATGGAAATGGATCGAAACTGAAATGTTGGTACCGGTACTGTTTCGGGTTTTTTTTTAACACTTGCAGAGCGCATTATAATTTTGGTCAGATGTTTGTAACGCAAGGAAGGAATCGTAAGACGTCCTGTAAACTATGTAAGATTTTCTTGCCACCTTTCATAGAAAGCTTTAAATTCAAGCACCCCTCTTTAAAATGACTTGCACGAAAATCACGCACCTTCTAAAAGTCGCTTAACGTACATACACAGAAAAAAACAAGTAAGTGAGCTGCAGTCGAGTGGCCCGACTACAAAATACCCTGTTCCCTTGATTTCGTGTGTTTTTTCTTTACATACACACACACTCACACATACACACTCTCTAACACACACACAAACGCATGGTATGCGGCCGCGCGCGATAACTGACAATGCAAGACCCCCCCTCTCTCCCACAAGCAAAATTGATTCGTATATAACTTCGGTGTTTATTGTCCGATCTTAGTGATCTTTTCAGAATAGTTAGATATTGGGCTTTACTTGATATGTGTAAAATTTGGAAGGTCTATCTAAAATTGTGACTCTGATAGTTTTTTGCGCTTAAAGGGGGGAGAGGGAGGAATTTTCCAAACAAACTCGTTTTGAATTTCAATTTTCAATGGGAACAGGATATAAAAACGGGGAGATAAATTCAATCTCTTTTTCTTAAAGTATTCCTGGCACGAGCTTATTCTACTCAATTCAATCTTTTAAGACTTGACGCAATCCTTTCGAGCTTGTTTCATTCCGTATGTGATAACTTCAATCCCTTTCGAGATCACAACGATCATAAATTAGGAACGATAGCAGAAAAGTATAAATACCATTTTAGACATTGGACAACAATCATTTGCTATTGTGGTGAGCGATGAAACACCATGCCATAAACGTGTTTAGTGTTAAGCTGAAAGCTTGTGTATATTGTATATTGTATATTTCTTTGTGTTTATCAGACGCTTTAAATATACCAAAACTGGTGTCGCTGGGTGAGTCCTATGGAAAATGAAGGAAGAAAAAAAAAAGGTAAAGGAATCTTCTGGGAGCAAATTAATCTCAATAAAGCTTAAAGTGATCCTGTTTTGGGATTAAATTGAGCTCGAATTTTTTGATTAAATTAATCTTTATGCGGGATAAATTTGATCTTTTCAGGATTGAAAAAAGTGAGATCAAATCAATAATTTTTCTGATCGGCTTAAAAATATCCGGGAATCCTGTTTCCGATTGATGTAGTCCCGTTTGGATTGATATTTTTTTTTTGAGTGTATGTTCGTTAATTGACTGATTTGTTTTACATACTTAGGCAGGCATACATACATAGGCAAGTATTGCTTTAAATTTGGAGCAGAGTCTGAAGCGCTTACACGTTCAGACCACAGAAGAAAAGACCCTCATAAACATTGCAAAAGCGGGCAGAGAGCGGTTTTTCGAGTGTTCCCTTTGCCCAAAGACCTTTACCCATATAACACAACCTGGAGCGACACCAACGCACGCATACTGGCGAGCGATCCTTCAAATGTCTCCACTGCTCAAAAATCTTTGCTGTAAAGTGCTATTTGGAGGAGCACCTGCACACGCCTACTGGCGAACGCCCTTTTAAATGTACCAAGTGCCCACAGTATTATGCCCTGAGGAGCTCTAAAGCTCTAAAGCAGGGGCCGGCAGCTTGCTATCTGGCGTGCATACGAAAAATCTCACAGCAGCGCTGCTTCCTCACACACGGTATAAACTGTTAAAGCTCCGCTGCGTTACGCGTTCGCGTCGCAGTCATTGCTACTGGAAAGAAGAGAAATTTTTGCGCTGCTCTCACACACACCAATTAAAAAATGTGAATGTATTTCTTGCCATCCTCTGCTCTAAAGGCACACCTGCCTACTCATACTGGTGAGCGGCCCTTCCAATGTTCGCAGTGTTCGAAGACCTTTTACACAAGAAGCAATCTAAATCAAAACCCAAGTAGTCATACTCGCGAGAGACAGAAACACTTAGAGTAATCTGGAGCAACACCAACTTTAATATACTGGCGAGGGACCTCACTCATGCCCAGAATGCTCAATGTCTTTTGGCCGAAAGAGCACATTCTTACTCATACCGGCCAGCGACCCTTCAGCTGCTCGAAATCCATTCTCCAAAAAGACTTTTTGAAGAGGCATATCCGTACGCATACTGGAGAGCGACCTTTCCAATATTTTTCACTGCTCTTAAACCTTTTGCCAGCCAAACGATGTAAAGAAACACTTAATGAGTTACCAGAATTGTATGAGATTTCAAAAGTAGGTTCTTTCTGTAAAATAATACGAAATGTGAAAATCGATTATAGTTTTACTTTAAGTGTCAAACGACTGAAAATTTAATGTTGAATATTGTTTCTTTATATAACAATGGAATAAAATGGTTTGGACTTATATCAGAACTTGCTTTTTACAATATTTAAAAAATTTTTTACCGGTTCGTACAATAGAATGGATTCAACGAAAAACGCTTCTAAAAAGGGTCAAAATATGCACTTTTAGCAACTTTAAGCTCAAATTACTAAAAATCTAGACACGATGGTCAATTTCTGAAAATGCAGTCTAAGGACACGAAAATCATGTAGAATCACTGCCAACAATTCAATATACTGGACCTTGTTGCCTTGTGTAACTCATAAACGACTAGGATCATGACAATTTTGTTCTAAAAACAATCTATACTTGTATTTCCTTGTATTTGGCTTAAATTTAACTACAAGTTTTTCTTTTTAATTAAAAAGGCAAAGTGATGAAAAATTTTCCAAATTTGATTTGGATAATCATGATATAAAATTGTTAAATTTTTTTAAAAATTATTTGTGCTAAGTTCAATCTTTTAAGAACATTTCGTTAAAAATGTCAACTGCCTAGCTAGTCTGGTGTAGAAATGCTAGAGTTATGAAGAATATAAAAGGCCATATTTTGACGATGCCACATGTTACCTAAATGTACACAAAAACCCAAATAGCATTAAAATATACCTTCATACTCATAAATTTGTAAGTGGAAACGAAATCGATTCTTACTTCTATAACTTCAAGCATTATTGCATTGAAAAAGGGTTTTCTTAGCGTAAAAGGTAAAAACAATAGAGACAATGTTCTTAAATGTCAAAAGTTCTTCTTGTTGTTCTAGATACCCAAGAAAGCGTGGAACGTTTATTTTCATAGATAAAGTTTATTAAGTAGGTGCGTCGCAAGAAAAAATATCGATCTTTTTATGCTCTGTACCAGAGGTACACAGAGTACATTAAGTTTGTGCAAAAAGTATGTAACAGGCAGAATGAAGCATCTCCGACACCATTAAGTATATATATTCTTGATCAGCATCAACAGCCAAGTCGATCTATTCATGTCCGTCTGTCCGTATGAACAAACAGATCTCAGAGATGGTAAGAGATTGAGGTTTGACATGTATGGGACATATGCTTCTTATACTTGCAAGCAGATCACGTTTATTTTAAATTTTTGCCACGCCCCCTCCCGCTCCGCAAATTGGTAAAAACGTCATGTCTCCCACAGTTTTATAGATTCTTCTGAACACATTTAGTAATCATGATTATTTATCGATCCGCTATAGGAATGGTAAAGATCTGATGAACGGTTGTCGAGTTATAAGCCAGGTATCCAGCAACGCAAAATCAAAACCTATTCGAAACCAAAACGGCCCAACTCTCTCGCCACAGGGTATGAGCAACAGAAAAAAATAGGGGAAAGTAAACTTCGGCTTGGCTGAAGTTTTGCAAGCATTTGCAGTCTCCATTGAAAACATAAAAGCTTTTCTGACTATAACTTCTTTTGCGACCGATCTTTTGTACTGCAACTATATTTTATAGTCATCCGATTTTGACAAAACGTTGTAAAATTGTGTGAAAGCATACCAAATAAATAAATGCCAATTTTAATAACATTTGTATGTAAAATAAAAAAGTTTTTCTAACTAAGACTAGTTTTCAGACTTTACTTTTCTATAACAGCTATAAGATATAGATTTTTTCACCGATCGTTCCTAAGACAGCTATATGCTTTAGTCATTCGATCCTGCCGGTTTCGACAAATGTGCAGCGTATAAGTTCAAAAAGTCTTCGTGCAAAGTTTGGTGAAGATAGCTTTCCAACTGACGGAGGAGATAGCCTAAAAACAGACAGACGGACAGAAAAGCAGACGGACGGACAGGGCTAAATCATCTCGGTTCGTCTTGCTGGTCAAGAATATATTTGCTTTACCCAACAATCGACCTCGAGAACGGATCCGTTTTCGACATGTTCTAGAAATTTTCTCTTTCTAAACTATCGAGAACGTGTTCCGCTTTTGGTCCGAAAAAGTATTACTTATCTGTCGCTCAGTTTGTAGCAGCAATACTTAAGTTCTCTATACACGTTTTCGGATCCGTACTCGACACTTTCTCGATTGCGAAAACGGGTCAAACCGGATCAAAACTGAATCTTTTCCGTTTGACACCCGCATCTCTAAAGAAAAACGATCGCAATAACTGATGTCCGTTTGAAACCCGCAACACTAACAAAAAGCGGACTTTAATTTTTGGAGAAACTTACGTAGTTCTCGTATTTCCGAAAACATACGAGATATTGTCGGGTGGGTCCTTCTATGCATTGCAAACCTCCGGACAATTTCATATTACCCTCTGCAAGGGTATAAAAAGGCAAAAAAAACATGGTAAAACTTTTTATGCAGCTTGTTACAATTTTCGTGATGTTCTGCTGACAACTCAACAGAGATCAAGTTATTATGTGTGTGTGAGTGTGTATATGAGTGTGTTTGCTTGTATGCAGGGAGATTTTGGCGCGGTTATGGCGATCTGCGACCAGGGCTGTCTGGTCCACCCACGAGGCCGTTGACAATTAAGGTGAATGAATATTTTAATATTGCCAAACAGATTACACATGTGGACAATGGCCATGACTCAGCTGAATGGGAGTGGTCCCCCATCCCTTCCGCGCCGACTGATGGCGTAAAATTTAATTCAATCGAATTGTTGGCACAGTGCATCCATCTGTAGCCGACATTGTAGTTGACTTGCGCCCCGCGTTCTTCCCCCTTTCGGAATTAATCAAATAAAATAAAACACAATTTTTTTCTCATGGTCATAATTAAGCACAAGGCATCGGGAGTGTATTTACTTCGTCAATAATGCAGGAAAATGGAAATGAAGGACAATCAGAAGAGTTGTGGACAATTGAGCGATTTCACAACCAAACAGATTGAAGAAAATTCAGGCATTATTGAAACTCCCAGAGTAAAGCCTAAAAGAAGCAGGCGGGTGGTCTGCAATGGCCATGGGCCAAAGAGTGCCGTCTGCACTGATGCTGGTTATGGGCCTCCCTGACCATGTCCAAGGGCCTTCAAGTGCAACTGCAGATTAATTTGCCAGACAAAATGAGGGACTTATCAGGAGTGCAGTGAAGAGAGGGGTACGTGCCAAATTTCTAATCAAAATTGCCGCAAAACAGCAGCCGACAGACAAAAACTGATTGTTTCAGCATGTGTGGCGTGTGTGTTGGTGTTGAAAATCAAAAGCGCTTTGGTTGGCTATAAAACTTGATGAAAATCGATTTTAATTACAAAGTCAAAGCGCGTAATTGCTTTTGCACCTACAGCTCAAGTGGGTAGCACTTTGATGTATTTCATGCACTGAATATTGCCCAGCGATAAAAATTGCTGTGATGTATTAGCACATCCCTTAAGCCCTGATTTGGAAGCGCTTTTACTGCAGAAATGATTTCTCTGAAATGATTTTCGCTCAAGAATTTAATTCAATTATAGGGAAGGTAGGATGAACTTACTAATGAGCTCGGCACCGCGTGTTTGAGGCTAGTCGACAAAAAAGACCCGATCGACAAGGCCAAGTCATCCTGCTAAACGGCAATGCCAGGTCCCTTGTTGCACAAGTCGTCACATCCGCCCTCCTTGATCTCGAATGGGAAGTTCTTCAACAACCGCCGCACTATCCAGACCCTGCGCCAACGGACTATCACCTTTTCTTCTCCATGTCGTACCAAATGCCGGAACGGGACTAACATATTGGTCGATAGGTGGTCCGAAGTCGTGAACCGTGAATCATTGATTAATTTATTGATTTAATTATTGGCTATTGCTCAAATAAATTTTTGTTATAAAAACTCTACGAACTTTCCATACAAACCAAAAGTTTTATTTTTCTTGAAGATTTAACTATAAAGAGTGACACAGAAATCTCTAGTGATTTTGCTTGCATTTATATGTGAAGTGGCAGGCAAATGTTTGACAAAAGGTGAGCGATTTGAAACCGACTTTTCAATGCCAAGTAGATATAGGCATGGTGGAACTAACAAGGTGAAGCCGTCAGCATATGCTGAGGGCCAATCTAACAATGCCTATGTAATAGAAAGAGACAGCATGATATTTGTTAATACTAATGCCCATATGCTCTTCCCATATTGTTTTTTTCCAAGTCCTTGGGAACTCGTATGTGTTTAATGTTGCTTCGCGCAAAAGATTTACGGCAAACAACACCATAACTCGACATCTTTTCACACACTAAAATCAGAAATGACAACACGAATAAGACTATTACGCAAACATACAAAACTACATAAAAATTTATCCGTAGCCTACCTTTCGCTTCAAGCACCCACAGCATACTGGCCCTTTGGCCCTACAAACAGAGAGAGAGTGTTGTCTCGGACGGCTCCACCTTGTTAGTTCCACCATGGATATAGGTAGTAGCTTCCAAATCGCTTTACATTCGCCTTCTGATCTAGCAAACAAAACTGTACTTTTCACTTTACATATGAAAATGAAAACAAGAAAGAAAGTCGGTCAAGCCCGACTCTGTACCTGTGAAGTGCTGTCTATCACCGCTGCGACCGGCGCTGCCCATAATTGTTTGTTTTCCTTATAACTCGACAAACGTTCATCCGATCTTTACCATCGATGACGGATCGATAAATAATCCTGATTACTAAATATGTCTAGAAGGAACGAACCTTCTATCTATAAAACTGTGGGAGATATGACGTTTTTACCGATTTGCGGGGCAAAAATTTAAAATAAACTTGATCTGCCTGCAAGTATAAGAAGCATATGTCTCATATATGTCAAACCTCTATTTCTTACGATCTCTGAGATCTGTGCGTTCATACGGACAGACAGACGGACATGGCTAGCATAAATTTATTATACTCTATGTACCTTTGGTACAGAGTGTAAATAGGGGAGAGTTTACTTCGGCTTGGCCGAAGTTTTGTATACCCTTGCAATTTGATTTTCTAAATAAGACTACTTTTCGGACCTTACTCCTAATGGGAGCAATACTATATAGATGTCCGATTTCGAAGTCGTGTGCAATCATGAAAGAAACCAAAAAACTGTTAATTACGAAATTTGGAGGCGATCCCAAATAAAAACAAAAAAGTTTTTCTCACTAGAACTTCTTTTTCGACCGATCATTCATACTGCAGCTATATGCTATAGTCATCCGATTTTGAAAAAAAACTTTAAATAATTGTGTCGTTTCCATTAAAAACAAAAATGTTTTACTCACACGAACTAGTTTTTCGATAGCATAAAGCTCCCATAGAACGTTCGGTCGAAAAACTAGTTCTAGTGAGATCTTATCATTGGCATACACTTATTTTATATTCTTTTACCCAATTCTACAAAGTTTCGTCAAAATCGGATGACTTTAGCATATAGCTGCAGTATGAATAATCGGTGGAAAAAGAAGTTCTAGTGAGAAAAACTTTTTTGTTTTAAATTGGATCACCTCCAAATTTCGTTATTAACAGTGAATTAAGCTTTTCATTGATTTCATCAAGTTTGCTCGAAATCAGACATCTATATAGTATAGATCCCATTGAAAAGTAAGTTCCAAAGAGTAGTCTTAGAAAAACTTTTTTGTTTTCAATGGAAGCTGCATGGGTAAACAAAACTTCGGCCGAGCCGAAGTTAACTTTCCCCTATTTTTCTTACTAAGACTAGTTTTTTGACAGATCGTTCCTATGACAGCTATATGCTATAGTCATCCGATCCGGCCGGTTCCGACAAATGTGCAGTGTATATGTACCAAAAGACTTCGTGCAAAGTTAAGTGAATATAGCTTTGAAACTGACGGAGGAGATAGCATAGAAACAAAAAAGACGGACAGACGGGCGGACGGACAGACGGACAAGGCTAAATCAACTTAGCTCGACATGCTGATCAAGAATATATATACTTTATGTGATCGGAGATGCTTCATTCAATGCGTTACAAACATCCGCAAAATTTTATAATACCCACTGCAAGGGTATAAAAAGTAATGCTTGCTACTCGGTGGAATGAAAAGAAATTGGCAATTACGCACTCGTACAGTTGCCAAATGTACATTAAGGTAATTTTACTTTATACAGTGATCAATGGAGAGTTTGTTAATGTTATTTGA
Source organism: Lordiphosa collinella (assembly GCA_018904265.1). NCBI lineage: Eukaryota > Metazoa > Arthropoda > Insecta > Diptera > Drosophilidae > Lordiphosa > Lordiphosa collinella. The sequence goes on from JAEIFV010000770.1 coordinate 8,748, forward strand.
CTTGCATTTAAGTCTATAACTAAATTAATAGAAATTTTTTTGTTAAATGTCACTAGAAATTGGAGGTGCCTGCCAAACCGAAAAGTAAAACGTAGAAGTCAGACTCTCCCGTTTCCGCATTTTCCATTTTCCATCGTTTCGTTTGATTCTCACGTGGTTTGCCAAAAGTAAAACGTAAGTAAAATCATTCGGAACTGAGAACAGCAAATCAAAACCGAAACGGTATTGCTTTCGGTTTTCTTTTTAAAACGTAGCGGAATTGAGAACATGCTCAAACGGCTTATGAACATTTCTTTTGGAGTTAAATGGTAAACTTGGATAAGTCGTCGGTACCACACTCTATTTGTACTGGGTGCCGCCGAAAACTCTTCGTCTTCAACAAAAACCGGTGCCCATTTCATTCGAGTGCCAGCGATGATCCAATATTTGTTGAACTTAGGAAAACGATAAGAATTTCCAAATTTATAAGTATCATTGGCTAGAGGAAAGCGATTCAAGAGTTAAAACTTTAAACTTCTTTGTGGTTTTCGGTTTGATTCTGCATTTCTTAAAGCAAGCCGGTTCGGTTCACCTGCTGGAATAAGCGGCTCGTCTCAGAACCGGTTTGCATCCCTTGCTATATCAAATTGTAATCCAACCCGAACCAAGTTTTGTAATTCTTTTAAGTGGTTTATCGCATAACTATTAACTACAAACCATGCTACAGTTCAATGGCGTAAGAAACAAAGAAGAAATCGGCCAGTTCGGTTATATGGCAGTTATATTAAATATTGATCCCAAAATATGCGAACAAGCCAACTTTGGGGTCTTAACAACTTGAGTTTATGCCAAAAAAAGGAAAAAAAATTACCACTGTGCATGGTTCCATTAACCATGTGGGGCATATCAAACAAAATTTCCGTTGCATAATTCTGTGCGCCAATTATTGCTCAATAAGCGAATTGTTTGTATTGCATTCCAACAACAGCGACCAGTCCTTGCTGCGCCGCCATTGGCGAGTGAGGGACGGGAGAGCCGGGGGCCTTTAATACGAACAGCACAAGAATTTTGGGGGTTTGTGGTTGTGGAAAATGTGGGGAATGCATTCGAAGCTGGCTGGGAGTTGTTGGCTCTATAAAGCGCGCCTAGCCAAATTTACTGCACAGTGGCTTGTCATTAAGGGCAGTGCAACACATTGTTGCACCAAAATCCAAATGCAATTCTGAAAAAAGTATTTCGCTAGAGTTTCAAAGAGTAAAAGAAATTGAGTCGAAATGAAATAACATATGACAAAAATTACAAACTGAGCAAATCCCATACTAATTGAATATGAATTCATTTTAAATTACAATTTAAGCGAATGTTAAATGAAATTACCAAAAGTAGGCGATTGAATTGGAATATTGGAATAAATATATAAGCAAATTACATAACAAAGAGAAAAAATGAATAACATTAATATCACCTAAGCAGAATTTAGTTGTTGCTGTTTACACCTAATTTAATTTAGTTTTTGCAAAACTTTTTAACTTTTTTTTATATTTTAACTATGTTTAAATGATGTGAACTATGGCAAAATTTAATGAGAATTTATGTCCTGGAACAACAAAAACTATGAAATTTAATTAAAACATTCTCTTGCCCCACACACACGCACAACTTACTGCAGCGGCAGTCGACTTATTGTTGAGTTTGTTGTTGTTATTGTTATTGCATTGTCAACATTGAGCAGCATTGAGCGCTCGACTGAACACCGAAAGCATAAACAGTCATAAAGCAACGCCCAACCAACCACCTGCACTTCTCTCACATACACACCCACACGCACACACGCACAAGCATGGCAGCCAGCAATTTCTTTTGTTTCCAATGCATGCAACATACTTTTTGGGGCTACGAATTAAATTCACTACAAGAAGTCGGAGTTTGAACAAACAGTCAAAGCCCTCCAAAAAAAAAAAAACGTCAAGGAAGCTGCAGCAACAGCATCCGTAGCAATCTTGATTTAAATGAAATTTAACTTTTTGCATATTAAAAAAGTTTTGCATTTTTCATGCGAAATAAGAAAAGTTTCGGCCTTTTTTTATTTGGTGTTGCCCTTGCTTTTCGCCGTTTGTTTGTAGTTTTGAGCTATTTATTTTTTTGGCTTCTCTATTGAAAAAGCCAACAGCAAATTAGACACAAGCTACAAACTCTTATTCCTCGCTTGGCATTTAGTTTCAAGTATCCCAAAAGCGTACAAGCCACGAGCGTTAAGCATTCACGTCTTGGCCATAATTTGTAGGTAGTCTCCAAATTGCCGTGCACATTTAACACAATTATGGAGGTCCTTTAAGACCTTTTTGCACTAGGTAAGTTTTTTGAGGAAAATTGCTGGAATATAAAAGAATAGTGATAGTGAACTTTTCATTTTAATCACGCTGCTATAAAAACATCGATGTTTATTTTCACTTAGAGTCACTTTTTGAACATCTTTCTTATGGCAGCCATAAGACATATTCATCCGTGCAGTATAAAGAAGAACAGAGTCTAAACTACAGTTTTAAAGGTTTAAAACAAAGAGACTAATTTAAGGAGAGACAGACAAACAAACGGAAAGACAAACGGGCATCGGAAGCTCTGAACGAGAAAGTATTTATATGTGTTATATACGGGGGCATGAAATAACGCCAGGTGAAATAAAGCCCCCGGGCGTTATTTCACCCCTAAAAGTGAAATAAAGCCCGCGGGCCTTATTTCACTTTCAGGAGTGAAATAACGCCCGCGGGTGTTATTTCACTTTTAAGAGTGAAATAACGCCCACGGGTGAAATATTACTTTTTTTCTAAAAATTCATAGAATTTGACTGTCATAAAAAAGTAACTAATTAATTAAAGATCCGCTGATTTCTTAAGATGCATCGACCTCCCACTGATCTTCATATCACTGAGAGAAAAATCCGTTATAAGCGTAACGAAATCAGGAATTCTTGTGAACGAAAGTCTGCAATACCGTTTTTTCTTAAATTGGTATTGTGATGAATTGACAAATTTTTTTTTTTTAATTTAAAATTTAAATTTAAAAATTTTAAATTAAAAATCTTACGCTCTCGTTCAGTTCATTAATATATTCCTTATAGTCACAAAGGATAAATAATGCCACCAATGAATGAGAAATACCGCCCACGGGCGTTATTTCACTTTCAAAAGTGAAATAACGCCAATCCAAAAAGTGGCCTTATTCACTTTTCGAAGTGAAATAAGGCCCGCGGGCTTTATTTCACCTGGCGTTATTTCATGCCCCCGTTATATACATAAGGAATTAAATAGTCTTTTACATTGCAAGCTTCTGGTTTACTAAAACCGTATTGGTATTACAATTTTTTTCTAAAAGACACAGCACTCTAAGCTTTAATACTGTTAAGCTAGCAAGCTTTTTTACTACCTTTGTTTATGCGACCAATTTAAGGTTGTAGTTTACAGTGTAATACGTTCAGATGTATGCACATTAATTGACCAAGCGTATAGCAGAAACATAATCTATGGTAAATTCTAATAAAATTTCCTTAAGAAACCGTAGTTCTAAAGTCAATTTCTAGGTCCCGCCTAGCAAGGAGAAAATTGTATACATTAAGATGGTACTGCTGCTTGGAAGGCTGTTTTTGGATCTTTTTTAAAAAAAATCTTATTTGTAAACGAATAATAGGGGAAAGTTAACTTCGGCTCGGCCGAAGTTTTGTATACCCTTGCAGCTTCCATTGAAAACAAAAAAATTTTTTTAAGAATACTTTTTGGACATTACTTTTCTATTGGATCTACACTATAGAGATATCTGATTTCGATTAAACTTGGTAAAATCATGGAGAAGCATAATACACTGTTAATTACGAAATTTGGAGGCGATCCCATTTAAAACAAAAAGTTTTTCTTACTAGAACTTCTTTTTCGACCGATCATTCATACTGCAGCTATATGCTATAGTCATCCGATTTTGATAAAACTTTGTAGAAATATGTCCAAAGTATATACAATAAGTGTACGCCAATAAAAAGGACGTTTTCATTAAAAACAAAAAAGTTTTTCTCACTAGAACTTGTTTTTCGACCGATTGTTCCTATGGCAGCTATATGCTATAGTCATCCGATCCGGCCGGTTCCGACAAATGTGCAGCGTATTCGTTTTAAAAGACTTCGTGCAAAGTTTGGTGAGGATAGATTTAAAACTGACGGAGGAGATAGCGTAGAAACAGACGGACAGACGGACTGTCCGTCTGTCTCAGAAAAACATTTTTGTTTTCAATGGAAGCTGCAAGGGTATACAAAACTTCGGACGATGCGAAGTTAACTTTCCCCAAGTTTTTTTTAATAAAAATAGAGAAAAAAAAGGTTACAAATACATCAATCTTTAACGAATCCCTATTGGTACTTCAGCTATTAATGATTGTTGAAAAGTAAGAGCATACTTATCTGCTGCGATTATTACAATTGCTAAAAACCAATTATAACAATAGTTTAAATCAAATATTTTTGTTTTGATCTAAATATTGTGTCATGTTCTATGTCTTAGTACCTTTGGTCTGTAGAAATTATTCGTGGTGTTCTTGTAATTGCGGGTTTTAGTGAGGCATCTAACAAATGCAATTATGTGTACAAAAATTAATATTTAAGGCGTATACTCAGCTGTGATAAAAATTTAGTTTTTTACAATGCTTCATTTAGGTAAGACTGCTCTTCGAAGCCTATCAGATATTAAAACTGTTCAAATGTGGTTCTTTTCATGTGAACTATTGTGCCGAACTAAATTTTTATCTTATCTGAGTATAGGCCTTTACATAGCATTGATTCTGCTTCTGACTTACTTTGCCCCAAAGTGCTCTTTTGCGATCTATTTGGGAAATTGTGCTTTTAAAAGATTCCCAACAAAACTCATTTATTGGCCTTTTAAATAGCTTCAAGCTCAAATTACTCAAAATCAAGACGCACTGAACCATTTTCCAAAAGAGATTCGTAATCAGCACACGGAAATCATAAGGAATCACCACAAATTCCATAATATACTTAAAAAAGTCTAACTTCGTCGTCTTGTGTAATTCTTAAGCTTAAAACCCAATGTTGAAATTACTCAAATATTACTTATACTAAAAATGTGGAAGATTGCAAGTTTTGTACACAGTTGATAATCTGAAATATTAAATAGACCAATAAACTTTCTTTTAATGGAAAAAGACCACGAAATTTGCAAAGTCCTACTTTTTTATGAACATTGGAAAAACGGATTGGAAAAAGAGCAAGAATCTTCTTTGCAAGCTGAGCTTGTCGTCAAGCGTATCGGAGAGCAGCCGAAAAGTCAGAACAGGCGAGCAATCCAAACCAGAAATTTTGCTATTCACATCGCAACTCGGAGAGCTCCTGAAACAGAAGTGGAAGCAGAAGCTCGAAGACATTCTATTGCTAAAAGGGGCCTAGCGGCGACACATAGGAGAACCGAACTGCCCAAAATATTGCGAAAGTTGCAAAAACGTTATTTGTAGTCTAATAATCATGAAAACGGGTAAATTGACGAATGATGTGGATCGAATGTTCTGGAAAATCGGGAAATTTTAAAATTTTCATATATGTTTTTAACTGGAAGAAGTTTTAATAGATGACAGACGGAAAATACGAGGTGTAGATTAAATAATTCAAGAAATCGCGAAACTCTTGCTAAAATTTCCCAAGAGTTGTAAAATAGGCTTTCACTCTTCGTTCTGGGTAACTGCTAGTATGCAATTTCAATATAGATTTATGTTTTATGCTCAAGAGCAGTTTCTTATTTCTTTAATTGAAAAGAGATAGTAAGACTTTACATCCACCTGATTTGGGGAAGCTTATACCAATTCAGTAGACAATTTTTGGTTTAAATAGTTTAAGAGTTCTGGAAAACTCTTCAAGCATTTTGTTATCAGCTTTCTCTATTACATATTAGAAGTTAATATATTTTAAAGTCAAGTCCCTACGGTTTTTCGAGTTTTTGGCTTTGGTCAACAGAAGAACCCTTTAGTTGGCCCCCTTTGCAGTTTTGGTCTCTGCATTATATAATGTTGAATTATGGCGCCTATTGTGAGTGTTCGGTGTGTGTGTTTGTGTGTTGCAGGAAAGCGTGCCACTCGCAACGTGTTTTATTTACAGACGAGAAGGCGTACAAAAAATTAGCAGTTTGCAAAGAAAAGGGGGAGAGCCAAGCCAAATGGCTCTGGCTCAGGTAAACTAACCAAACCCAACCGCAGAGGCTGCTCCAACTTGCTTATGAAGATTTATGTGATGTTGTTTTTGCTTCGCTGCCTGCGCCAGACACCAACAACAAGAACATTAGCAGGAGGAGGAGGAGGAGAAGGTGGGTAAGCAACCGAGAGACGTGAGCATTGAGCAAATTTCTTGCGGTGAATTTTATTCCTTGTTTTGATGCTGCATGCAAACGAAGGCAACGAAGCGATCTTGTGGGCAAATGCAATACAGGTACAGTGGTAATTGGTTGAAGCTTAATAAGCAGAAGCATTTGAGAGCAGATGCCCTCGCTGGAGAACCCTTCAAAATTGAGTTTAATGCTATCTCAGAACTTTACGCTTATTAATTTCTTCAAGCCACTGTCCTGACTGTATTTAACGTTATCTGCCGCAATAAATTCCAAGTCATAAACATGCTCTTAGCCCCGGTCCGCTTAGGTGGCTCTCGAATGGCAACCTGATCCGACTCATTCACAGTTTTCTTCTTAGCCTTTTCACACGGAAGTGATTTGCGCTTTTGCCGTTGCCACTTTTGGCTGCTTTCCGCTTTATTCTTTTCGCTGGCTTCTGGCTTTTTTTTGATAAATCAAATGCGTCGCCTGCTTTGTCGCCCTTTATTGCAGACTCTGCTGAAGCCTCATTGTGAAGCTGCTCGAAATTGAAGTTCTCATTGGAGCTCGTCGTTGTTGTATTGGCACTTGAAGGCATCAGGCGATAAGGAAGCGAAATTGTATGGCAGCGCCCGCAACAATGGGCCGTCGCCCTCGGCCCGTTTAGTGCAAAAAAAATAAGAAGAGGCAGCTCAAGTGCATTTTCCGCACTCTCCCTCTGCACTTAGATTGCCTTTTAAAGCCTTTCTGGCTCAAGTGTGGTTTCGAGTGGCAATTTTCATTGTAGCTACATTTTCTGTGTTTTTTTTTTAAGCATGTGGAACACTCCATCAGGGCGAATCTCACTTTGTCCCGACATCCGTCATAAATCTTTTACTGACGGCACTTTATTAATTCACGATTAGAGCGGAGAGCCGAGTACCAATTGTAATTAACTGCCAAACTAGAAATCGGAGGGAACTACACACACACACACACACACGACGAAACGTAAATCATTTTAAATTGCTTTTTGAGCATTCGTAAATGGCCCGACTTCCTCCTGCTCCCTTTGCATCGATATCCATCTGCCTGAGTGTGCTCGCTGTTTGCTTTGTTCCCGTTGAGCGAATTCATTTGCTGCCAATACCTGTGAAGCGGGCATGGCCAACCGGACGTATGAGTAATGTTGAGCAAATTTCGGTTGTGTACTAAGAGGAAATTGATAGCGGCCAAATTGGTTACATAAAACAAGCAACTATAGCGGAATTTTAAGAAAATATTAAAACCTTTGTGGCAAAACAAACGGAAATGTAAAGCTTACTCCGTCTGCAAGTAATGGTCCCAAACAAAGTTTCCTGGAGTTTACTTATCGAAATTGCGGTATAAGTATGTTTTATACTTACACTGCTGTGTCAATAGACAAAGTCATAGATGAAAGAACATTTTGAGTTCCTTTTTGAAATCTTTAAGAGGGCAGCTTAAGAATGAAGATGAAGGTCCATTCTTTTGAAGCCTTATTATGATGAAACCCAAACATTCTCGGTATACCAGGATATTCAGAACAGAGGAGTTGCACTTAATACAAAAAAGTATGCTTTAGGACCAAAGACCCAAAGCACCAAGAAGTGTAACCGCCATACAAGTGAATATCGGCGAAATTTCAAGGCAAATTTTCATGTTCGATTTTACACATGTTTGCAAAGTATTCAAAACTAACCTAAAATCGAAAGTCCACATTGAAATTCCGCCTTGCAGTTCATTTTGATGGCTGTTACTTATCTTGTTGTTTAGGTCTTTGGTGAGACCAACTAGTTGCTCTTTTTTTTTTTTGTTTAAAACATATTAATTTAAATGGAATCCAAAACTATTTCAGTGACATACTGGGCTCTCAGGCAATGTGCTTGATATTCAAAGCGAGAACTGAGTTGCAGCAACTCAATTATAGGCCAAACAGAACAGCATAAAATACCGATTGTAGCATTTGTAATTTGGGGTTGGATTTCACAAATTAAAAAATATTAGACCCATTTTTGTCCCCCATAGAGCACTCAACCCGTATCTTACATACATCGGCTTAAGGCAGAGATGAACTCTTATACCCCTCCAGCTGTTAAAAATAATGTCTCACCTGACTGGTGGTGGACTTTTAAGAATTAGCGCTTACAAACCCCATTTGATAAAGATCGGCCCAAAGTAAAGGATTGGCCTTAAACACACATTATGGGACATTTTACACCAACTCTACAACCATTCCTCAAAGTTTCATTATTTTTTGACCATTTCTCGCCATTTCTTTAACTTAGAAGCCTTCCCTGGCAAAAAGTTCCAAAAAGTTTCACCGAAAATTATACTTTAGCAAATGTCGCGGTTTTTGGTCCATTTCCAGCCCATTTATTCAACTTAGAAACCTTCCAGGGCAAACGTCCAACCAATCCCCAAATATTCACCGATATCCAAAAATTTTGCAACCATTGCGGTTTTTGGACTATTTCTCGCACATTTCCTTAACTTAGAAATATTCCTGGGCATGCGTCTAGCCAATACCCAAAGTTTCATTGCTATAGGGAGAACGGTATAATTTTCGAAAATTTCGCGGTTTTAGAGTTGTTACTTCTTCCTCTCCTTCTCATCTTCGTTCTCCTCTTCCTTTGGAACCTGCCAGTCGCTATGGTCAGCATTTTCATTGTTCCCTCTTGGCAAACAGCCAAGAACTATGATTAATTATGAAATAGGACATCTACCATCGTTACCTACCATCGCCATATACCATCGCCCATTGCCATCCACCATCGGAATCTACCATCGCCCATCACCATCTACATACAGAATTACGGGCAAAGTCGCGGGTGTAACTTCAACGAATTTTGAGAATTTTCCTCATTTCGCGACTTTATTTTCCAAAACCGCTTCTTAGTATTCACTTTCAGCATATGATCAATCTGCTGTGAAAAATTGAGCTTCATTTCTCTTATGGTTGGGGCTGTACGGCGATCACCAGTGAATCAGGTTGAACAGTTTTATGCATATACATAGTTAGATTCTAATAACACAAGTTTACAAAAAAAGTCAACTTTTTAACCAGAGAAGATAGCCAACATTCCTAATATACTTTAACGTGCTGAACCCAAATAAATTCTCCGTTTCCCACCAATGGGTCATGCTTAAGAGAAATTTGCATAAACGTGTGTTGGACGAGGTTTGTTCACATTTTCAGCTCTTGCAGCCACATTAATTAATCAATTCAAGCCTAATTGGCTTCTACGTAGACTGAATTGAATGACAATCACGAAAAACCAAATCCAGAGTTTGGTTCTGGTTCTTAGATACAAATTTTTGATTTAAATATGAAAAGTATTAGCTTTTCAGAGAAATTTAATTTTTTGGACAAGTTAAAAAAATTCGTCTGGAGGCTTCCTGGGTCTGTGAAGCATCACCATGTTGGCACTTTCCATGCAATAGACCCAGAAAAAGTAGACGAAAGTAGACATATTTAGTACTCGAAATTCGATATCGATCTATATTGAATTATCGGAATTGTAAAGATCGGATGAACGATACACGAGTTATTAAGAAAACAAACAATTATAGGCAGCACCGGTCGTAATAGTGATGGGTACACAGTATATTATAGTCGGGTTTGACCGACTGTCTTATTTGTATTATGCAAGACTTTTTGTATTCGATTTGGATGAAGAATTTCGTTCTTGGATCGAGAATTTTCATTCTATTCGAACTATTAAGTACGAAAATTCTTGATCCAAGTATGAAATTCTCTATTTTTTTTCAGAGTGAAGGAATATAGCTTAGGCGAAGAGCTGCATTGAAAATGAACAATAGGAACAATATCGCCTTACGAGGAAGTAGCTTTATTGTCCTATTGTCCAATTCGTCTTCACCGGAAGCTTGGTTCCTATTTAACGAGCCAATCGCACTCTTTTCCTCCTCAAACGTGGTGGGTTTGGCTGTCAGCGCCATTTGTAGAGGACGTCCAGTGAGTTCTGAACCAATTGCTGCCTTTTGCTTGAGGACGAGCTAAAAGTCTAAAATCTTTGCAGGCAAAGTATTCAGCTCGGCCTTGCGGCCTCCAATAAGCGAAGTTGGAGTCCTCATTTGGGGTGGCATCCTCAATGAGCTTGACTCTGGCCACTTTCTTGATTGCGGCCAGGACTCTCCTTACTCGATTCGCAATCCTTCTGTATACTGCGTCGATCGGAGGGTCATGGGTTCTCGTTTACTCCCTCCTAATGTGTTTTTTTAGTGCTATTAGTCCCTCAGCAGCCGGTGTCTACTAAACTTCAACGAGTTGTGTGTGTGGAAGCAGTTTTGACTTTGCACATGAACGAGTCGATGGCCTCATCAACGACATGAGTGGACAGTATCTCCATATTAAGATAGAGTGAGTCACTCAACTCGTTCTGAAACCTGCGTAAATCAGACCCAGGGAGAATTATCCTTTTTCTTTTTGGGGCTGCTTGGGGACTCAGGCCCACAGTTGCAAAGATGGGGAGATAATCAGACTTCCGATCATACTATTCGTGAACTGATAGGAGGTGTCCTGGCAGACCCTTACATAATTAGAAGTCCAAGCAGGTTGGTCTACCTCAACTATTATACGGATAGTAGGTGGATCTTCCAGGGGCCAGGACTTGTGTGGAATCTCCACAAATTGCCAGTTGCTGCGCTGAGCCTGGTGGGTTGACCCTGAAGTCACTCCAGAGCCGGTGCTTGGCATTAAAGTTTCCTCCGATGATAAATTTTTGACCAAGTTGACCAAGAAGCAACTCGAACCCAGAGTGGCTACGTGGTATGGATGGTGGCAGGTATGCAGCACCCACAAGCACTTCGCCGAACGTTGTAGACATTATTGCTGCTAGCTGGATGTAGTTATTGGAGACTGGGTGGAGGTGGTAATGAATCAGCTCCTGCTTCAAAAACACAAGTCCTCTAAGCCGGCCTCCGGGGTGATCAGATCGATAGCAGGCATACCCATCCATAACAAAGTAGGTCCCTGCGAGCTTAAATGTTTCCGAGACTAGCATCATATCAATATTGTGTTTACCAAGGAAAAGTCTTAGCTCGTTAGCATTAGGAATTATGCTAGGAGCGATCCATTATACGAGGCTTAGTGAGGTCGCCATTATTTGAATAGGTTGTGTGCCTTGGAGGACCGGAGCTCCCTTATCTCTTGCAGTAGCTAATTATGGTGGTCTTGAGCCCAGCTATGGTTTGCTGCTTGAAAAGAATCACTTGGGCGAGTGACCCATACAGACCCACGTTAGCTGGGGGTTCTGGTAAGTATCCTGGGCATTATTGTGGGTTGAGCGGCCTTGAGTGGCTATTCAAAAAACGAGAAAGCAAAGCTAACTTCGTCTGCCAAGAATTTTTCACACAACTCGTCGAGCTTTTTAAAATCGAGAACTGTTTACCCTTCGACTTAAGAAAAATTTCGTTTCATTTACGGTTTTGGAAGTCTTCGGATAATATTAAAAGGAATATTAAGTCTTATGAAACAGTCTTCAGAAAATTCAAAGCCGTAGGAGTCCAGGCCCTCGCGGCAACTTCTTTTTCAGAAACACTGTCAGTTGTTCCAACGTCAATATATAGGTTTTTCAGTCACAAACCAGCACTCAACGTGAACAGTCGCATACAGCAAACCTACGCATCGTCTGTTCTTATCAGTGTTTTTTCACTCTCCCTTTTGTTTCTTGAGCCTCCGCGACAGATTGCGGTGCTCTTATCTTGATTTTGATCTAACTGTTTATTTAAAATAAAGAAAAAAATTAAAAGTCTTCGACAAACAGTCTTTCTTAAGACTAAATATGGGTGAGGGTGACCCCCCTGATCCCCAAAAGGCAAGTGGGCCGGTTTTTCTGACCCAAAGCCAAGTTAAAACATTGAACTCACCTGGACCAAAATACATAGTGATATCTCGTGCCGACGAAAATGAAAAACAATTTAAGCTATCACCATTTGCCGTTAAAAAAATTATTGACTACAACTGTGGCGGCGAGGTAGACTCCTGCAAGCGATTGCGAAGCGGTGATTTACTTATAAAAACAAAAAACCTTCAACAAGCCAACAAACTCCTGAAGATGACCCATTTCACCGACAACATGCCTGTTATCGCCACGGAACATCTATCACTCAACTACAGCAAGGGAGTTATTTACTCAAACGATCTGCGAGACATACCAGAAAATGAGATTCAGTCCGAGCTGGAAAGCCAGAACGTCACGCTGGTTAAGAAAATAATGAAAAAAATAAATGGAAGCCTGTGCGAAACTGGACTACATATTCTAACATTCGCCTCCACAACTCTTCCGAACCACATCATGATCGGCTACGAGAAGACAAACGTTCGTCAGTACATTCCAACTCCACTTCGCTGCAACAATTGCTTCCGATTTGGACATACATTCAAAGTGTGTAAAAATGAAAAAACCTGCTCTAACTGCGGCTCCCAGCATCACGTAAACGAGGAGGAAAACGAATCTTGCACAAACAGCATTGGATGCATCAATTGCAGCGTAAACAAATTGCCAAGCAACTCGCACTCTTCTATCGACAAAAAATGCCCAATTTACTTGAAACAACAGGAAATAATCGCCATCAAAACAACTCACAAGGTAGACAACAAGACGGCATACGAAATGTATAACCAAAACCATCAACTTGGTCTCCAAACATTCGCCAACGTAACCAAGATGTCTACCCCAGACACCAACTTAACCAAGATGACTCCAACCGACAACGCAACAAAGATGCCTCAACCGGTATCCAAATCTAAGTCAACAACCATCTTAAGCGCTAACAACACAGCTCGCAACATACTTAGCTACGAGGACATCGAGGACCTTACAGCAATTACCCAGCCCAGCACATCCTTAAGTGCTAAGTTAAGCCAGAATTTAATTACCAAATCACAAGTGCAAGTATTACCCCGTACAACCTCTAAAAAAGCACTTAGACAACTAAAATCAAAAGCCAAGAGCAACAACATTAACACCATTGTAGGGACTGAAGACAGTTCCGATACCATGGAATACCAATAATTTGCGACCAATCTCAAGCCATGTCCCCGGTTGGCTGACTGTGGAGCCTTATCCTTTCAAACATTTTGAGGGGATCGGTTCCTCAGTCAGTCAACCGGGGACTACAAGATATATACAACTAACATTCGCTGTAGTAAGTCCCACTCTGAAACTCGACATAGTTAATCTCCAAATCAAATATACAATTATGCCTCTTAACATAATACAGTGGAACATCCGCGGTTACACTAACAACTACAGCGAACTACAAATTATTATAAAACAATACAAACCACACATAATTGCATTACAAGAAACTCACTTATTTAATACACACAATATACCCATACCCGTTAATTTTTCACTCTTCTCAAATAACTATTCACCCAGCTTTGGGGGTGCAGCAATTTTGATTCACAAATCAATTCAATCAAATGAAATACATTTACCTTATGACTTCGATGCAACTGCAATTGAAATTGAGTCAGTTAAAAAATTTAAAATACTTTCTGCATACATTGCACCAAATCAAAATTTCAATGAAAGCAACTTAAACAATGTCCTTAACCTTAACTCAAACTCACTCATATTAGGCGATTTCAATAGTTGGAGTAAACTTTGGGGCTCCCCAAGAAATAACGCAAGAGGTAACGTTATGACAAAATTCCTTAATAACACGAACTTCATACTATTAAATGACAAATCTCCCACGCACTTTACCACACACAATACTTATACCCATATTGACTTATCATTTTGCTCCCCAGACTTATTTCACTTCGCGAACTGGAAAGTCATAGATGACCTCCACGGAAGCGATCATTTTCCTATTCTCATTACATTATTTAATAATAACTTACAAAACAAAATACAGAATAAGCCAATTTTTAAGATTAGCTTAGCCAAATGGGATACTTTTGAAATAAAAACTAATCATTTCAATACGAAATGTTCTCCCTCAAGCAATATAAATAAAGAAGCAGCCAATCTCAATAAAATAATATTGCAAAGTGCCCATTTAACTATACCACAAACGTCAGTAAACCATCATGCCAAGAATGTCCCTTGGTGGAACAGGGACCTACAGACTCTACGCAACGAAAAGAAACAAGCTTGGAACCAACTAAAAAAACGGATAACAACCACAAATATAATAAATTTTCGAAAAGCAGCAGCGAAGTTCAAAAGAGAACTTAAATCTGCTAAAAATAAAGCACTTAATTCTTTTACTTCTGAAATTCAACCACTTACAAAAACGAACCAAACTTGGTCAAATATAAGACGCTTCTGCGGACTTAATAATATGAAACATATTCATACAATAATACATCCTGACACTTCGCTTACAATATCCGACAACCTCTCCATTGCAAATTCGTTTGCCGAATTTTGGTCCGATCAATCCAAAGACTCGAATTTCCCACCATTATTTATTAGTAACAAATACGCAATTTCATCTAACCAAAACTCTGCCATATCACAAACAGCACAACAAATAGAATCAGATATATCTTTAATAGAACTTTACTCCGCACTCTCCAGCTTAAAGGGACATACTCCTGGTATAGACCGAATTTCCTATCCGATGATCGCAAACACATCCCCATCCGTTAAACATAGAATACTAGACCATTACAATAATATACTCAATAATTATATACCCCAAACTTATAAAACAAGCCTAGTCATTCCAATAGCTAAGCCCAACTCCATTAAAACATCAATAAGTTCGTACCGTCCAATATCTTTGAACTCTTGTTTTGCTAAAGTTCTGGACAAAATTATAGCCAAAAGGTTATGGTGGTTTGTTACCACAAACAAATATATACACACAAATCAAGTAGGTTTCAAACGTAGTAAATCAGTTACAGACAATCTAGCGTATCTAGATCATCTGATAACAGATGCACTATCCCATAGGCAACATACATCAATTCTATCATTAGACTTTAGCAAAGCCTTTGATAAAATTGGAGTACATGCAATAACAACACAGCTACAAGAATGGAACATTGGCCCAAGAATATTAAACTACATAATCAATTTTATGACTAAAAGAAAAATAAAATGTAGAGTCTCAGACAATATTTCCAATACTTTTCCACTACATAACGGAATCCCTCAGGGATCTCCGATTTCGGTAATACTGTTTTTGATCGCCTATAACAAGCTTGCAAATCTTATTACCATCCAAAGAAATCTGACTTTCGCTGCCTATGCAGATGATTTTCATATTATTGTTAAATTCAATAAAACCCAAACCCAAGAAAATGTTTGTCTCGATGATCTATTCCGAAAAATTGATGAATGGTGTTCCTTTTCAGGTTCATCATTATCACTTGATAAATGCAAGCACTTACATATATGTCGCAAACACAACTGTCAATGCTCGATCTCAACGCAAAACCTAAGCATAACGAAAGCTGACTTTATGAAAATACTTGGACTTACTTTTGATTCAAAATATAGATGGACTAGACACATAGACGACCTAATCAGTTCTCTTTCCAAAAAGCTAAACATAATAAAATGTCTTTCTAGTAATAGATTTAACTGTAATACACATACATTAATATCAATTACAAAAGCATTAATAATTTCGGAGATTGACTACGGGCTAGCATTCTACGGTAATTCTTCAAGAACTTACCTTAAAAAAGTTCAAACTATCCTAAACTGTGCCGTAAGGACCGCTTTGGGAGCATTTAGAACTACCCCGATTACAAATCTTTTGATGGAAGCTAATATCAACACAGTGGCAGATCGACGAGACTTCTTACAAGCTAAGTTAATTAAAAACCTATCCTTCGCCAACAACTCACCCCTTCACAAAATTTCCAAATCTATTCAAAATAGACAGAATTTCAATAATAAAATACCTTCAGCAATAACTTTTTCTATACAACATTGTACTAAACAAAGCATAAGCCTTTCATTAGAATCGGACATAAAAACTAAAAAACCATTCGATCAATTTCAAACCGAAACAATAAATACTGAACTTACTAAGCTAGACAAGAATAATACCCCCGACTCTATATACCAGCAGCACTTTCTTTACATAAAAAACAACTTAAATAATTACATCTTTTTGTACACCGACGGATCGAAAACAATTCATAGTACCTCTTATGCAATAACAACTGAAAACAACACTTTAAAAGTAGGCCTACTACAAAACTTCTCTTCAATTTACTCTGCTGAAATCATTGCTATTTATGAAGCAATACAAATCATTAAAAATAAACGGGGTAGATACGTAATATGTTCCGACTCCTTATCTTCACTTCAAGCTATAGCAAATACAGACAACTTCAACTATTATGAGTCTATAATTAGATCCCAACTTATGCAATTTTACCCAAAAATAAAACTTCTTTGGATCCCAGGTCATAAAAACATTAGAGGAAATGAACTAGCTGACCAAGAAGCGAAATCTGCTTCAATTCTGCCCCTTAGGTTCACACATAACAACAATTTCTCAGACATTAACAAACATTTAAAGGTAAACATGTTAAAAGAAAAATTAATGCATCTGGAACACACATCGACGTGGTATCAATCAGTCAATCCAAATAAAATAACTGCTGACCAATTCACCAAAAAAAATTAGACCAAAACATACAAAATAAAATAATAACGACTAAGAAAAATAATCAGACTAAGACTAGGGACATACGAAATTAACCCACCAACATTATCTCGATCCCAACAATAATGTTTGTAACTCTAACCTCAAGGTACATAAATAAATAAATAATAAAAATCCAAACAGTTTTCCTAAATTTATGATGCCCTAGGTAAATAAAAAATCACCCAATAGATTTTCACTAAATTTATGATGCCTCCTTACTGGTTCTAATAAGCGTACTATTTCGCGATCTGAGTCCCAAACCTTCCGATGTAAAAGAATGTTGTTATCTGCGTCCGCAAAATTTAAGAAATGTTGAAGATGTCTTATGATTCCTCTTCGCGTTACAAACATCTGACCAAAATCACGATGCGCTCTGCAAAGGTAAACAAAAAACCGAAACCGTACCGGTACCAACGTTTCGGTTCTGTTCCGGTTCTATCGGTTCTAATAATAACGGTAAACGGTATTCGGTTCTCAAAAAAAAATTTGTTTCGGTTCCGGTGTCGGTTCCGGTACGTGATTTGAAACGGTTTATTTCGGTTAACGGTTCCGGTACCGGTATTAATCCCTGATTATAATAAACCAGACCAGTTTTCGTTATTGCACACAATTGACAAGGCTCTATTGGAAAAAGTGTAACTTAAAACAGCTTGTTTCAGTCGCTATCGTCGATATTATTCATCCCTATTCAAATGACAAGGAGTGTAAGTAAAGTGTGTGTGTGTATTTGTAGCATCTTTGAATAACTCTGTTCATTAACTTGTAAATATGAGGGATTTCCTTCTTTTTATATATATATTTAAATATATTTATGTATGTATATTTAAACAATTTTATTCTGCGGTATATTTCTTAGTTTTGTTAACAATTAATTACGTTATAATTTCGCTGTTTAACTTGTTGTTTTTGAATTTACGTTGTCGGCTTTGCTGCTTTGCAGTGGGAGGAGTAGAGTTTCACAAAATTCTCAATTATGGGAGCGGGTTACATCGAAATTTAGTCAAGTTTAGGTACAGGAACGGACCGCTTTGTGTTTTCGGTGTGAGCTACATAGAAATACATATAAATACTTATAGATTGGGAGAAAAGTGGAGTTTTATTTTTGGTAATTTAGGAAACTGTCTGCTTTGAAACAATTGACATAAGCACACAACAGTGATGGCTTTTAATGCTACTTTCATTGCTTTCGAACATAATAAATAGTTAAAAAATACGATGAGCTCGAAGTTCCCTTAAGTATACGTACGATAATTCAAATGTCGTTTAATTTCCTTGCTACAATTCGCATGCCAAAAGTGTTTAATGGGTAAATTCTATTTATGGATTTTGTTTAGCTTAATTCTACCGTTTAATGGAGTAGTTGTAAATGTCTACAAATTATTTAATCAAATCAAAATACATGGTAAAAGTGTGTACTAAAATTGAAACTATCACAAAAACAAATACTTTTTTTTAAAGTACAAAGAAAACTCAATAAAACGAAAAGTCTGAGTAGGCAATCTTTACATTTGACTCTCCTTGCGCCACTGGAAGGTGCCGGATTTGACGCCAATGCTGGAGGAGCCCTGATTGCTGTTGGAGGAGAGCATGTTGTTGGTCCGCCTGATTAACTGAGCTGCTGAATCGAAACGACTGCGTATGAGCCTCATGGCCGGGTTGTTGGAGACTCCGCTGCGTTTGCTTTTGCTGAAAAGAGAGATAGTTATTAGTTTAGCTTGTTCGTATTGCGATTTTTAATTAAGCCTTAATCCCTTATCCCTGACAAATCATTTCTTCTGAGGTCACACTCCAAATGTCTTTTGCACATATACCCGAGCGCGTCTGACAGTCTGCGCAGACACCTCGACTGGAGGACACATATCGTTAAAGAAAAAACTTTTTCATATGATGTCTTGCACAGCGAGCGCACAGACTAGCCGCTGAGCCACAAACGGCATTCAGCTATAATGCTCCGCCTATAAGCAGAAGCTCCTTCTATAAATTGGTACTGCTTGTTCCAGTTGGGTCCGTTTAGGATGAAAATCAGCTGCTACAGAGGGCAGATTGCGATGAAATGGATAGTGTCTTCAAAGCTGTTGAGATTGCACAGTAAACATATGTTTGTGGTATTTCCATATAATATTCAGACGCTTATAAAATATCCTGTTGGAACTTTTGCAAGTTTGGTCGATGCTGTTAGCACGATTTCTACTATAAATACTCTCTAGTAACTTTTTGTGAGATAAATTAATCTGCAGATTGTGTTCTTCAGACAGAGAGGATTCATACCAGGGTATATGTAAACAGCGAAGGAAGTCCATCTTTTATGTGTATTGATAAGAATAACTGTTCACAAGTGAACATGTGACCCTTGCAGACGCTACAAAATATGTTGCCACTTGAAAGGGTCGCTTTAGGTCGATGACTAGAAGTCCTGTTCCCACGCTTGCACATATGGTCAGGAAGGGAAACACAAAGGGACCACAAGTAAGGATTGTGTTGTCTCATGTACCTAATACATAAGTTAGACTATAAAAGAAGCGACTAAAATGAATAAAAAATGCTAGGGATTCGGCAATCGTGCGAACGTTTCAATAGATTAAGGAGCTTTACTATCTGCTCTTCAATTTAAAGAATAAGTTGGACAATAACCATAGCTCGCAAAAAAAAGTTAACACTTTTTCAATGCGACCAGCCTCAGTGAAAAACAGAAACAAACGCAGCACAAGCGGTCTCTCACTGAGCGGAACACTTTTCTCGCACCATGTTTTCTGCAGCGGTTGGGAGAACGAGTCGCGACACCTCGATGTGTTTACTGTTACGATATTTTTGTTTTCGGTTTGATGGGCTGTTTGTTGTTGACGCTCGTTATAAACACTTTACATACGCAGAACTTCAGTTTGCTCTCGGAAAAGTCTCAGTGAGACAGGAGAGAAATGAACGAAATGTTATTGTCAAACATTTGTACTTGACACTGAGGCCTGTTGTCAAACATTCGGTATTTTACCCTGGTGCTGTTTTTCCAAAAGCGTACTCCTATTCAGCGGTTTGATAGAGTCTCTAATTATACCCGCTACTCGTAGAGTAAAATTGCCTCCTACTTACCTTGATGAGCTGGGCTGATTCTCTTTCAGGTTACCCAAAATGATGCGCATGTGTGTATCTCGAGCAAAATGATTATCTGGCAGCTTTGGCTTGCATCCACCACCACTTGCACCAGCTCTATCATCATCCACAAATGCATTCAGAGCTGGCAGCTGGCCGGGTGAGCTAAGTTCGCTGCTGGGTGAATGCGGAGGGGTGGCATAAAGCGGCGACATACACTCCATATCATACAGATCCGCCTCGTTGGTCATATTTGAAGCTAAAATACAAATTAGTGTGATTTTCACCAAGTTTAAGACTGAAGAACTCACCAAGTTGATGCTCGCTGAGATCGGGTAAAACCTGCGAATGACGGTGACCACCACCACTGGATTTGTGAGCTGCTGCTGCGCCGGAACTCGAAGCATGCTTGGAGTTGACCATCAGATTGTTGCGTGAACTTAGTTTGCTTTGACGCTGCAATTGCTGAGTAAAGGTGAGAGGCGCTTGCTGTAGGAATGGGAGGGAGGAATAAGACGCTTTAGTTAAAGTTGGGGAAGACAAACTTACATCATTGCTGCTGCCTGTGGATTGACTAGAGATGACGCTCTTGCGCTTGTGCAAACTGCTGGCATCCGATTGCATGGTGTTCTGATAAAAGTTGTTTGAGCTGTGCGTAGAGCTGGAGGCATTGAGGGCATGCACAGTGGCTGTGGTGGCAGCCGAGCACACAGACGAGGCCGAGGCATGTGCCGGATATGGGGACAGATTTTGATGCAAAGGCAAGGCCGGCGGCTGGTCTGGAGATCGTAACATGCTGGCATGAGCATGGAATTTGGGTTCGTTGGGATTACTAGCTTCATCTAAAGGAATAAAGGGAAAGGGATAAAGGGCAAGCATTAGTGTCCAGCCATTAAGAGGCTACTCCTGCGTATGTGCTTACTTTTGGTGTAACTCTCGAAAATCTTGAGTATGCTGGTGCGACTAGACTTGGCGGCTAGCTTAATGGGCGTGCGGCCACAGTGATCGGATTTGTAGGGATTGGCTCCAAACTGAAGCAAAGCAATGACACACTTCTCGTGTCCTTCCTGGGCGGAGATGCCCAAGGCCGTGGCACCCTGCTTGCAGGCATGATCTGCCAGAGCTCCATAGTAGAGTAATATGTTCATCACATCATGGTTGCCCTGCCAGGCACACGAGTGCAGTGGCGTACGCGCCTCCAGGTCCATGGAGTTGACATCGGCACCCAGCCTCGATCAAGGTCTTGACCATATCCGCATGACCCTGCCAGGCGGCCACATGCAAGGCGGTACGCCCCTCGCTATCCGGTATGTTCACCTCCACATTGGTCATGTCCAGCAGGTACTTGACTATGTCCAGCTTATTTTCTAAAGCCAGTATATACAGCGTGGTACGCGAGTCTGCATCCTTGGAGTTGACATCACAGCAGAACTTTAGCAAAAACTCTACCGTATCCATGTGCCCCTCCAGGCAGGCCAGCCGGAAGGCGGTCTTGCCATCGTGCGCTTTCTGATCGACAAAGCTGGAGTGTATATCCAGCAGGGACTGCACACAGTTGAGGCGACCCTCTTGGGCAGCCAAATGCAAGGCTGTCTTGCCCTCATTATCGCACTCATCGATCTTAGCACCCGACTCCAGCAGCTGCAGACATACCTCGTGGAATCCCTCGAAGGCGGCATAGTGCAAAGGAGTCCAGCCCGCATTGTCGCGGTGGGTCTCATCTAGACCGCGATCGAGTAGCTGTCTCACAGTCTCCACATTGCCCTGGGCAGCGCCTATACTTAACACAGTACGTCCCTCGGAGTCCATGCAGTCTATTCCGCAGCCCCAGAAAAGCAACAGTTTCACCACCGTGGCATGACCCGCTGTACAGGCCGCCCACAGGGGTGTCCTACCCATAAAGTCCGCCAGATCTGGATCGGCCGCATTCTCCAACAGCAATTCACACACCTCCGCATTACCCTCAAAGGAGCTGACCAACAGCGGTGACATGCCATCGTTATCCAGCTGATCGGTGTTTGCTCCATGGTCCAGCAGAGTGGAGATGACCTTGCTATAGCCCGAAGAGCCACACAAGGCGGCCACACATAAAGCACTGCGTCCATCCAAATCCAAGTGATTCACATTCGCTCCATTCTCTAGCAAAATCTCCACAATATCATAGTGACCCATATAAGAGGCGGCTATGAGTGAAGTGCGTCCCTGACGATCCACCGAATTAACATCGGCACCCGATTCGATCAGAAGTTTTAGTATATCCTCATGGCCACTCCAGGCAGCTGCTCTCAGGGCCGTACGTCCTTCCTTATCGGCCAAATCAATTTTGCAAGCCGGCTGCGCTATCAGCAGACGCACTACCTCACTGTGTCCTCCCCACGAGGCCGATCGCAGCGGTGTCCAGCCATCGCGATCCGCATGATTCACATCCACACGCTTCATACGGCCGGTGCCATCGTTACAGGGCTGTGAAAAGCTTAAGAGCAGCTTCACCACCTCTAGGTGTCCATTTCGGGAGGCTATATTCAAGGCTGTTTGGCCATTGTAGTCCTCTATTTCCATGTCTATGGGACTCTTGCAGGCATTTAGTGCTCTCTCCATTAGCTGATGATTGCCATCGTTGGCTAGTATGTGTATCAAAGCCTTGCCCTTGTGCAACTCAATGTGATGCGAGTCGGACAACTGATGCAGTGTACTGGAAGCATTTTCATCCTGACTCTCGTGCGGCGGCTCACTATGCTCCGAGGGGCTACCTGCACGTTGTGTCTCCTGCAAGCAGCTCTTCTCGCTGGAGAGCAAAAGATCAGCCAATTCAAAATCTATATTCTGCGACTTCTCCGACAGCTCGGGTGACATGAGTGAGGATTCGCATGAGTTCTGTGACTCGGCATTGTTAATGCCCGTCTCTATCAACAGTTTCAGCATCTTGGCATCTGTGGGCAGACTGGGCTTAAAGAAATCGCACAAGAATTGTGCAAACAAATCATTCAATTCGTTACCCAGAAAGCGTTCAAGTAGAGCCCGGGTTTTGGGCAGAAAGTTGACATCAGACTTAAAGTCATGCTCACACTGGGCACAGCAGTTCAGCTGGTTGGTATAGAAACAATCACTCAAATTGAGACGCGACTCCAGTAGCATGAGTATCAAATCTAAATCCACATGACGACTGTTCAAAAACTCTCCCGATTTGATCAGATGATAGGCAAATCTTCTTACGGTATTGGCACACAAAGTGTCCGCAACCATGAGATAGTACATGGAGATCATGACATGCCCCTCATTGACATCGCAGATAAACTTTTTGGTGGCAAACTTTACATCCACCAACCAATCGGCAAAGGAATTGTGGAAGATCTTCAAACGTTGCGAGTTGGTATCATAGGCCAGTATGTTGCGCATGAGTAGCAAACGTTTCTCAAACTCCTGACCATCGATGGTGTAGTTATGAGTGCGCAAACAGTTGAACAGAAATAGCTTATCCACATAACCGGAAGAGGCCAGCAACACATTCAGCAGAGGCCTTATTTTCATGTACTGCTTCTTGTTGAAAGACTTTTGGCAGATATACAAGTATAAACCATTGAGAGTGCAAGGTATAAGCTTAATCTCACGAAAGCTAAAGAAGTTATGCTTGATGCCATGCAAAACCTTCTCCAGATAGAGTATACAACCATTTGATTTGATATACAACTGATGTAGAGACTCTATAATCTCCTTGGTCAGCATTATACTATCCTTAAAATCCGAGTTTAAACGATTGATGATGTATTCTTGAACATCTTTGACCACATGCGATTTGCGTAGATCATCTAGGGTGATCTTTTTGAAACCGGTAAACATTTTGGTGATTTGTTTGGTCTGCTTTTTGGTCGTGCACACCAGGAATAGCCATTTGGGAAAGAGATGTATGTGATTGGAAAGTAACTCGGCCACATTGCGACTCTTGTGATTGGTGGTTGTGCCGCCGCGTCCACCGCCTTTTAGGGTGGTAATCAGATTGCCTTCATTGATGTAGTTTTCATCTATGGAATCAATGAGTAGCAGTAAAGCGGTTTTGGGTGGGGTCAACTCTAGTAGGGGAAACAGCAAAGCCTTTTTGAAACACTCATCAGGGTTCTTTTCAATATTGTCCACGCTGAGGCATTCAAGTATCTCGGGATTGGCAAGTAAAAGCTCATAGTAACCATCGGCTATGATGGTGCGACAGCTTTTGGTTTTAGGCAAAGGAGGTGGCAAGGTGTTGGTGCTGATACGGGGTTTGTCACCCGGTATGGGTGGAGGAGGTGAGTCTTCAAATTCGATAAGCGGTGCATTCTCAGCCTCTTCCTTGGGCTCCGTATCCTTCTCCTTCTCCCTCACTTCCTTATCCGACTCTGGCTTGTCTTCCTCTTCCTGGTCTAACGCCTTATCCTCTTTAAGAGCCGCCTCGATTTCGTTTTTCTCCTGCTCGTTGTTCAGATCAGCTATATCCTCGCCTCCACCCTGTTGTATGGCCTCACCCACTTTACTGAGGCTAGACAATTTGGCTGGAGATAGCACTGGACCGCTACCAGAGCGCCCTCTTTTAATGGGTATCTTTGACTTGGTTTTTCCCGGACTATTTTTGGCTGGCTGTTTTTGCTCTTTCTCGCTGCCCGTGTCTTTGTCCTGCTCGCCAGGCTCTTTAACACGCTTGGGTGGATGTGTACCATAACCTCCATTAAGCTCTTCCCTTGACTCCTTGTTCTGGTGCGGAGCCGGCTCCGATTGCTGACGTGTCAGGCTAGTCTTCATGGTGGAACTACGTTGAGACTGAAAGTTCTCCGCTTTCCCTTCATTGCTAGCTTCACGCTTGAGCTCTTCTATAAGCAGCTCCTCGGCATTCTCGCTGAGACTTATCTGCTGCATGGCCTCGTCCAGTTTGAATTCCTGCTGTTGCAGAAAGCTGAAACCTTCATCAATAATCCTTTCGCTCTGATCCTTGCCAATTAAAGAGGCATGACTAAGCAACTGCAGCACCAACTTTCTTATGAACAAAGACAGGCTGTGACATTCAGGATTCTGTGACTCTATTAGATAGCAGGCCATTAGTTTGCGATTGAGTATACCCTTGGTGCCAGAGTTGCCCTTCATGATGGCCTGACATATCGAAGTCTTGCCCGAGCCATTCGAGCCCAAAACCAGGCAACCATTGTAGCTGGAGCTGGAAATGGCTGCCGCCTTGGCTCTGGCTGAGACATAGCAACTACTAGAGCTGGCTGCAGCACCCAAGGCCACCACCGGCAAGGGCTTCTTGCTGGCCGTTCGCTGCTCCAGACACAAAGCAATCTTCTTGAGCACCCATTCGCGATGTATGTAGACGGTGCTCACTATACGCTCCGGCTGTCCTTTTACGACCAGACCATTGACCTCTTTATCGGGTGACAGTTTGCGCAGCATCTGGGACTCCAGATTTCCAGCCGTATCCTCGACAGTTTGGTTGTTTGATTTCAACTCCTGGCCTTCATCTTCGGGTGCAGAACCTCCATTTGTATGCTGGGTCACCACCTCCGAGGGAAAGTTCTGCTGCACCAGATTGGCAAAGTGCTCCTCTCGTGCCAGATTCGAGAAACTGGCATTGGGACAGTCTCGTCCCGTGATCTCCAACTTCTTTTGTAGCTGTGTGGTGTCCTTGAGGAAATTGAGTATGCGGCGATCTTCCAGCTGCTGATTGGGTGTACTACTCGTAGTGTATTTGGAGACTCCTACCAAAGCACTGGTGGAAGCACAACCATCCACCCCATCGTTCTCCGTCTCGGCCAGGTCCTCATCAGCATCCAGATCTGTGACCAGCACGGGATTTCCATTTCGTACGCTGGCCAATCGATTGGAGTCTCTATAATTGGTGACTCCTGCAACGGGCCCAGCCCCTGCAGTGTGTCGACTACGCTCGCCACTTTTATAGCGATCCGATTTACGTAAAGGAGTGGCATACAGCATCTCTTTGGGCAAATTGCCGGGGTTGGTATTAGAGGAAGCAGCCGGCTGTTGGTGTTTGTTATTGCAGTTGCCTATGGAATTGGAATTGGGACTGGCTGCCTGGTTGGACTTTTGCTGCTGCATTTTGCGCACCGACTCGTTGTACATGGCCTGACAGGGCAGATTCTCGTAGATGTCATTGCGCAGATTATCGTTATCCGTGTGCTTAGACATTGTTGTGCTCAGCGTTTCACTATTTGGAGGATGTGTAATCCTCAGCCGGGCTGTGTTTGCGTGTGTGTGTGTGTCTGCGAGTTCGTTGGCTTTAGCGGCGTCTGCCTTTCACTTAAGCCACGTCTGCTGAGTGGACTGAAATTAGAGGAAAGGAAAAGAGAATTTAATTAATGTTTGGCTTTAAATCAAGTATAATTATTTGTTTCGGATTAGTACAAAATCGTTGAGTTTATCGATTCAATACAAGACCACAAAAACTGGGATGCGGAATCCCTGATTCTCTTGTTATATTCTGTACCAGAGGTACACAGAGTATAATAAGTTTATGCAAAAGTTTGGAACATTGGAACAGGCAGAAGAAAGCATCTATAAAGAACCATAGAAAGTATCAGCATCACCAGAAGCTTTTGCAAGGCTTATTACTACAAAGCTGGCGTCAACAGCAGTGAGGGGTGACCGGGTGTGTAAGTTTATTCAAATAAAAAAACCTTTCATTAGATGTTCTGAGGCGGGATCGAACCCACGACCTCTTGCACATCCACTGAGAACATCTGTGAAGTCCAATTCATCTTGAATGCCCAACTGTACTCTGAAGTCTTTGGTTACAAACGGACTTCTGTTTCACATTAAGTGAATTACCCATTATTGTAGATAAGCGGTAGTTATAGCCGTTTTACTTGACGAATTTTACAAAACAACTTTAGACACATTTTGACAAAAGTTTAAAAGCACTTAAGAACTTAAGTCCTTGCTCAAATCTCGGCTCAATATTCTTCATTATGCCTTTATGATAATGGAAATCACCTGACTAACATGTCTTTGCTTTTATGTGCCATTACTTGAACTTAACTAGCACTTTTCCTGCCATTTTTTTATAGTAGCATCACTTTTTCCCCTTTTTAGCGTTCTGCAAAACAATTGACCTGATTTTCTATACATTTTGAACCCTTTGGCAGCACAGCAGCAGCACAAGCTCCTCCCAGACATTCACCCCCATTTACACACTCACACACAGAGAAGTCTGTCCTGTGCTTGTCTTTACGCGCTGTATCTTTTGTTCTCGGGCTTTACATCTAAGCTCGTATGCCATTTAGGTGCGTGGGGCATGCAGTTAGGGGGAGGCAAGCTGCAGTTGCTCTGTGTAAATAACGTTTTATTTTTCTCTGTGCTACAAAGTTTTTATTTTAAACTTCAATTTGCCCGTTGCTCGCTGGTGAGTGTAACTAATGATGCTCTAAGTTTTGCTCTTGTTGTTGTGCACCGAAATGGGAGCAAATTCAGCACGTTCTCTTCTCGATGAGGCCCCAGAAACTTCAGAAAGGGAGCAAGCAAAATGATTTACGACTGCAGTCTGAGTTGATGTCTGATAAATGATGATCGTGTATTGCATTGCATGTATGTAAGTCGGTTGTAAAATCTATTGACTAAGCGAATGACAAGAGTACGGACAAGTATTTTAGTCACAATCTCATCGTGAAACTGAAAGGATGGCCACAATGGCACGTGGCCATTTACACCGTAATTATTGGTTCTCCGTGTTTGTCGCGTTCTGTGTGGTCGTCCGCATCCGACACGTAATTTGCTTTGTGGTGTATGCAAGCTATGACCTAGCACGGAAGCAACTCCAAGGGTGCTAAAGGTGACGAGCTTTACAATAAAAATAGTAGAAGTTTAAAACTTAAAAAACTTTTGGAAATTAAATTGATTTATGATATCGATAAAATTTAAAACATTGGACTAGATGTAAGCGAGATGACCAACATCTATTAAAAAAGGGTACGGTAATCACAATCCCAAACAAAGTCAGAAGTCGGTCGATTCCGGATTTTCTCAAGCCAAGCAGAAAAGGATTTCCTTGAGTACGGAATTCCGGTATACGAGGTGTGTTCAAAAAGTATCGCGAATTTTGTGTTTTTTCAAAAATTATTTATTTATTCATGAATATCTATTTTGTCCCCTTCAAAGTAATCCCCATGAGATATTATACACTTATGCCAACGGTTTTTCCAATCTTCAAAGCACTTCAAAAAATCATTTTTTTTTATCTTGTTCAGCTCCTCCTTCTTTATCTCGTCAAGCGTAGCGTAACTTCGTCCTTATATGGGCCTCTTCAGTTTAGGGAACAAGAAAAAGTCACAGGGGGCCAGATCTGGGGAATACGGTGGCTGCGGCATCATTAGTGTGTTGTTTTTGGCCAAAAAGTCGCGCACAAGCAACGATGTGTGAGCAGGGGCGTTATCGTGGTGCAAAGGCCAATTTTTCTTCCACAAATCCGGGCGTTTCTGGCGGATTGCTTCGCGCAAATTGCGCATAACTTGCAGGTAATATTCCTTATTGACCGTTCTTCCCTGTGGCAAGAACTCATGATGCACCACGCCCCTGCAATCGAAGAAAACTGTCAGCAAAACTTTCACATTCGACCGAACTTGACGCGCTTTTTTCGGTCTTGGTTCGTGCGGCAGCTTCCATTGAGATGATTGAGCTTTGGTTTCCACGTCATAACCATAAACCCACGATTCGTCACCAGTTATGACCCTCTGGAGCAAATTTGGGTCGTCGCGGACAGAGTTTAACATCTCATTAGCAATGTTCATGCGATGCTGTTTTTGGTCGCAATTGAGCAATTTTGGTACGAATTTCGCGGCGACCCGTCTCATGCCCAAATTATTGATAAAAATCGAATGGCACGAGCCAATCGATATGTTTAGGTCCTCAGCAACTTCTCTAACGGTGATTCGACGATTGGCCAATACCATTTTCTCCACTTCTTTAATTTTTTCGTCTGTTGTTGAAGTGCTCGGGCGTCCGGCACGCTCTTCGTCGTTCACATCTTCTCGGCCTTCTGAGAACATTTTGTACCACCGATAAACGTTGCTTCGGTCCAAGGTAGCTTCTCCGTATGCCACAGTCAACATTCGGAATGCATCCGCGCACTTAATTTCGTTTTTCACACAAAATTTGATACAGGTTCTTTGATCCATTTTTTTGAATAGGTAAAAATCGAAGACGATCCAAAACACGTGCAAGCAAAGCTGCTGTCAACAATTAAGAGAACATTCAAAATGGCCGAGCTTGTCGGCATAAGTGAGAGACATGAGTACCAACATAACGCCACAAAAAAATCGAAATTCGAATATACGTAACCCGCGAAAATTCAAAATTCGCGATACTTTTTGAACACACCTCGTAGGGCTTAATGGACCCAGAATTAACGTGGCTATGATCCGAACATCAATTTGTTAAAAAAATTTGTTTACTATTTTTTTTTGTTCACGTGCAAGTATAAGAAGTTTTTGTCCCATACACGTCGAACCTCTATATCTTACCATCTCTGAGATCTGTTTGTTCATACGGACAGATAGACAGACGGACATGGCTAGATCGACTCGCCTGTTGATGCTGATCAAGAAATGCTTCTTTCTGCACAAACTTAATATACTCTGTGTACCTCTGGTACAGAGTATAAAAAGTCCGCATTTTCCGTTGCACAAATTAATTTTGTATTAAATCCAAGATATTTTAAACTTGAATTAAGAAGGCGGGTTTCTTACAATTATGGGCTACCATAGATACGAAAAGTTTTTATTCAAGAAAAAAACACTTGAAGTTATAAGTACAAAAGATATAAGTTTTATCCCGATCGATCTAGAACTCTGACAGTAGTTTTTTCTCAGTGTATGCTAGCAATATGTAGGTTAAAACTTAGTTGGTTCAAGAGCGGTTCTAAGTCAAAGTAAACCGGTTCAAATGTGATTCAGGGTCATATATTTAGCAAAACTTAAGCTAAAAGTGGTTTAATTATAAAAATTTGCTGTGTGGGATAATCGGAATTAGCTAATTTCTAGTTTTAAAGCTGGTTCCCAACCAGAAACATTTCAAATATGAAAAATGAAGCCCAGCCGGTTTAAACTTGATGGTGAACTCTCTACCTTAGAATTTTTAAAAGAAGCATTTTGAAAAGCCCGATCAACGTCGGTTATTCTTTATGCTTGAGTCACTAGATTATAACTTTGACAGGAGGCTCTATTTTTTGATTCAAGACTCTTAACAACCACAATTTCTCTCATCTACCTAAAGCTGAATTGGCAATTGTCAACAAAGAGGAAAACTTTTCTTAAGGGCACGTCAAGTGCCTAAAAATCTACTAATTATGCAAGTTTAATAGTTGAAAAGTTGTGCAATCTTAGAAATACGCGACGCA
The DNA here is from genome assembly GCA_018904265.1 of Lordiphosa collinella. Classification (NCBI taxonomy): domain Eukaryota; kingdom Metazoa; phylum Arthropoda; class Insecta; order Diptera; family Drosophilidae; genus Lordiphosa; species Lordiphosa collinella. The sequence continues at coordinate 39,177 of JAEIFV010000770.1, forward strand.
CTCAAGCAGCCAGCTGCAATTGAGAATTGGCAGAAGGAAAGTGTGTAAGTGGCATGCTAATTGGAGTTTTCACAGCGTGCTATAATAAGTTTTCCTTTGCACTATTTTTCCCAACATGACAAACTAGCTCCTTGCGATTTTGTCAAAAAGTTTAATTGCATTTGTTAATTATGCACAAAGAAAGCTAATCATGAACTTGGCGGATTTGTTCAGTTGTTGCTCAACCATGAATAAGAATCTCATCGACAAGTCGTAACAATGAAATATAAACAAATTCTTCAATAAGAAATGAAAAATTTTCATTATTTGAGTGAATAAATAAAAATATTTTTTTGTGCGTCAGGAGGCCACCACATGGGGGCAGGACTGGGGCAAACATCTGTAACTACAACACGGGCAGCTGCATGGACTTGGGCAATTGCGGCGTGGGAATTTTTGTGCTCCTTGGCTGCTGGGCCTGGCTGGTGTGTGTGTAGGGGGGGCGAAATGCAAATTTTTCGACAATCAACGGCAACAAATTCGACGTTTTGCCAGCCCAAAAGAAAACACAGGGAGGAGTTTGGGGATGTGGGCAACAACCGTCTGGAATGAAAATTGAAATGTTGCACCTACCTACAGCAGACGGAGGTTTAATGCACTTTACATTTTTGTTGCTCTTGTCGCAAAGGACTGCAGGCAGACAGAGGAAGTACGCCATTAATTTGAATTTACATATTTTGCTCGAGCTGCCTTTTAATGTTTACTTAACTATTTGTTTAAGCTGGTCTGTTTTCTAGCGTTTGCTCATGTTTAAAAAGTAGCATGTTGATTTATGTAATTCTGCATGCAATTGCTTTATACAACCAAATATATTCCATGCATTTCAAAAAGATATTGTACAAACAAAGATGTATACATCCTGCAAGCAGCATCCTAGATTCATCAGTGCGACAATTGTAAAAGCAAATAACAAATCAAATTTTGCTACAAATTGTTTGCCAATGCCAAAGGTACGCGCAAAAAATATCAGAAATCACGCTGTACGTGCAAAAACGCTGTCGTGTTAAAAAAAAAAATAAAAATAGCAGCCCAAGCAGCTTAGAGGCAGGGAACAACACATATATATATATATGTTAAGGAACAGTTCGATATCGATTTGCAAGCTCTCGCTGCTCCAAGCCATGGCAAAGAGCATAAAAAGGAAAAATAAACAGAGGGCCAGGCTGAAGCGCGCTGCAGTTCTAATACCCTTGCGCTTACAAAAAGCAACTGGATCAGAAATTTACGATTTAAACCATCCATTCGAAATATAGAAACCAAATCAGGTGCAAATCAGATTTCAAATCCTATAATGCCTCGCAAAAGAAGGCGCCTCAGAACGATAAGAATATTTAACTAACAAACGCTAAATAGCGAAAGTTGAAGAACATAATTTGGAGAAGAGAGACTTTTAATATTAAACTCAATACGTCCTACGCAACCGAACATAACAGAAAGTTCAATAAAGTTAGCTTTGAAAGAGAAATGCTCAAGTCGCAGAAACGGCTAAACAGATTTTCCACACACAAATTGTAATATTAAGGGGGTTTTGCTGCTTGGCAAACATTTTTTTTGATTATTCTTTGCATATTTTTATAGCATGGATATTTGAGAATATCGTCCTAAAAGGATTTTTTGAAATTCGAAATACTTTAGAAAATATAGCCCTTTTAATGACCCAGGGTGACTCGATTTGCCTAGCAACTGCAGACTTTAAACGCGTTTATCTCGAAACCACGTTTTTCTAGCAGGCGGCACTGATTGCGCCCGTAGTTCTGGATCGATTTTGATGAAACAAAGTGCAATCGACACAGAATTGTCACCATTATTGGCTCCTACCTCAATCATAATTCTAAAAATTTGTTTACTACTTTTTTTTTTACAACTACATAAAAAAAATGACCAAAGTCGATTTTTCAATGGCCGCCATTTTGTAAAAAAAACGCAAAATTATGATTGAAATATGGGCCCGAATCACATCTGTACTGAATCTAACGCTGTTTACCTTTCCATTTCAGATGATCAGATAAAAAAACAGAATTTAAATAACTATTTCCGTTTTTAAACAAGTTTTTTTTTTAAAAGGTCCAAAAACAGCCTTCCAAGCAGCAATACCCCCTTAAGGGGGTCTTCTCATTGAGAAACTTTTTTTTCGACTTTTTTTGCATTTATTTATAGCTTGGATATTCAAAAATATCCCCCCAAAAGGATTTTCGAAAACTCGAATTAGTTTAGGAGATATAGTCCTTTTAGTGACCCAATGTGACCTAAATTCCCAAGCAACTGCAAACTTAAAGCGCGTTTATCTCGAAACCACGTTTTTCGAACTGGCGGCCATGATATCTCCAGTTCAACTGAACCGATTTTCATGAAACAAAGTGGAATCGACGCAGAATTGTCACCATTCTCGGCCGTGAACCTCGACCATAATTTTAAAAAATTTTTTACTATTTTTTTTTTACACTAAACTACAAAAAAAAGCCCGAAATTGAAATTTTTTTTTGAATGGCCGCCATTTTGTCAAAAAAAATCACAAAATTAAGTTTAAAAGAGGTTCACCCGAGAATTACATCTATACTGATTATAACCCCGTTTTTTTTTTTCATTTCGGACGCTCCGGAGACCCGGAATCGTGGCCGCCGTGACGACACCTTTTTTTTTCACCACCAACTTTGAAGTCCCATTACTTTTTGAACAGCCCTCGTATCGAGGCAAAAAAAATTTTTTTATTTACTTTGAACCTTTTGTAATACAATAAATAAAAAAAGTTTTCAATTATTCTTTGCGTTTTCAAATAAGAATTTTTTTAAAAAGGGTCCACAAAACGGTTTTTGAATGAGAAGACCCCCTTAACAAGTATTATGATCTATACCCGATATTGGTTAAGCAGATTCGAAACGACGCACATTGAGTGTTTCGATCATCTGTCTGGGAAAAAGGTAGAGTCTTTAGCTTGATGTATATTTCCGGCTTATACATATGTTTCGTCGCTTAGGGAAGAAGCTTTTGGTTTCATGTTCTTTGCCGTGTTAATCTTTTGGGATATTAGTTGATGGGAAGGGAAATTCATTATGCGTCCTGAAGCTATTTCTTTTGTGTACCATTTGAATAAAAGTTTGCCTTCTTATCTTTTTATCTCGGTGTCCAGGTATGGTATTATCTTGTTTTTATCTACCTCCATCGTGAATTGAATTCGTGGATGTTGTTTGTTCGACGTCTTCAATATCTTTTCTTTTTCCTCATTTTTAATGATACAAAATAAAATATATCACTACGTTTCAAACTACGTTTGCGAATGTTTACAAGACGTACCGATCGACATGACCCTGCATTACCAGTCGTTAGTGCGGTGATGGGTGCACACTGTAGTTCATGTATTAGACTACCACCGTGATGCATTTCCTGTCGTAAACGACGAACTAACGCTCAGTGATACATCAGGTCGTTAGGGCAGGTAGTGTCTAGCCCTCAAAGAAGTTATTTTTCACCTGCAGCATTTCTTAAATAGGTACCGATTGATTTCGTTAGTCGATAAGCGAGTGTTTTTATAATTACTAGGTTGTTTGTCGCTGACTTGACCCGAATCGATTTCTGTTTATTTATAAGTTCAAAAGAAAACTATCGAAAGTGCACACCAGAGAACTGCAAAAATCATCTTTTTCTAGATTTCATCATACACAAAAATTCCCAATCACATTTAATCACTCAACCAGCGAACGCTTCAATCGGTTGATTACGAGCCGATGTTGCATTATGTATTGTTCACATTCAATCATTCAACAAAACTCTCCGTTCAGAACACTCAAAATCACACTAGCAAAAGAGACATGCAGTTGAGCAAGTGTCGGCTGATTGAAGATGCATGCACGTAAATAAGATTTTTTCTGGCGCAGTTAAAAACACCAGATCAACTCCCTCTCTCTCTTTCTCTCCCACATTTAAAAATGTGGACTGATAGCACTTGCTAAGTGAGCCAGAGAGAGTATGTAAGAGAGAGTGTGTGAGAGTCTGACAGGGCACACGCTCACAAATTTAGTGTGTGTGTGAAATCGATTTTCAAAACGACATACTTGATGTAAATTAACATCAGCAACAACAAAGTAAGCTGTGAAAACAGAAACCCTTCCCTAAATTTGTCGCTGGCAATCGGAGAGAGGAGAGTGTGACAACCTTTCACATGGAATGACAGCAACACACTGAAATAATGTGGACTAAATTGAGAGAACAATGACATATCCGCCGTACATGTATAATTGTATCATGCATGTGTATATGAACATTTTGAACGGTTCAACGCAAAGGCAACTTGATTCGGGTTTTGATTATTTATGAACGTTTTGCAATCACCCGAAGCCGTTCTCTGGTGCACTTATAATTCTACAGTGTTTGAACATGCTCATTCTAAAGAAAGTGTACACAAATGAAATCAGGAGGAGCAATCCACACAACTGCTCTGCTTTTTGATGCGCTTAATTTTGTAATACAATGCCGCGCTGGTTGCTGCACTTCTGTGGACGACTCCCTGTGCTGGGAGGTGGAACGTGCACAACTCAGGCATTGTGTTTTAGCGTTTGGCTTTCTGGTTCGGGCGTTTGCAACGGAAATGGATTGAATGCGGGCACCAAAAGGACAATGGCATGTATTATCACAAATGAGAACAGGATGTGAAAGTTGCCAGGATGCGATGTCCGTTTAGCAACGTGACGAGCGCTTAATTAAAGTAAAATTGTTGTTAAATGTAAACATTAAGTCAGACTACGCGCCATTAACATCATCGTCAACATCATCATTATTCTTGGCTTGCCTGCATCCTTTTTAGGCTGAGTTGCTCCGGCAACTTCCTGTTGTAATATTCCATGCATTTTCAGCACGCAAAAAAAAAAAAAAAAATAAGCAAAAAAAGAAAATTTTTTTTGCTTTCCCATTAGAGCGAGCAAAACTTCTCTACACATGTCGTGTGTGTGTCCTCGAGTTGAAAGCTTATTCTGTGAGGGCATGCCAGTTATTTCTCCTCTTTTATTTTATGCAATATTAAAAGTTATGAAACATTTATTTACTCTGCACATTGGCAAAGATAAACTGGCAACGCCCATTCCTTTGCGACAAACGATAGTAAAATTTTACTTGCAGTCACTGAAATGGGTTCAACTATTTGTGCACTCTTTGCAAAGAGGAGATGAGGTCAGGGGATTGGTAAGGATTTTGCTTTACATTTACAAAGTAAGTATGTATTGTACGTTTGAATAGGTTCGGATTTTACAGCATACTTTATGGAAAAGTTCGACTATTGAGAGCAAAATGCCAGTAGCATGAATAAAAGTAGAAACCAAAATACATTTACAATATATATTTCTTCGCAGGGATGGAAAACGCTTGGGAATATGGACTAGGGCGGTACTGCGGTTTTCAGACTTAAAACATCGGTTGGGTCCATTACATTGTTTTTATAACAAAAAGAACCATCGATTTCCTGATTTTGTGTTATAACTTTTTATAATGAAACTTTCGCCTTTTCTAAAATTTTTGATTAAAATATAGCACCTAAAAATTCTAGTTGTTATAAACCGAGAAAATGTGATAGCTTTGATTTTGGATTTTCTGGACATAATGTAAGAGAGCGAAGAATCCAAAACTCTGTCCTTCGAGTCGGATATTTTTAAAACAAAGTTTTATAGGAGGGTGAAGGGTATTAAAACCGCTACAGCGCCTGAGGTTAAAGTTCTCGATTTCATACCAACACTATTGTCCACTTTGACATCATTTTTAACAGCCCCCTCCCGCCCCACAATTAAAAATGTATGTGCCCAATATATACAATCTCTGAAAGTTTCATAAAGATCGGATCGGATAAAAAATGACAGTTATAAAAGTTGTAAAAACGTTGCATACTTTTTGGCGCCACATGCGCTTTTTGCTTACATAATAATCTGTTAACTAACATAAGGTAAGGCTAAAAAACATTAATTTCCCTGAGTAACGGGTATATGGAAGTCGGGCAGGACCGACTTTAACTTACGCTCTTGTTATACCCTGTTCCCATTGAAAATGGGAAAAGGGGGATCATGAAGTTGTGCAAAAGTATGTAACAGGTAGAAGGAAGCAATTGCGACCCTATAAAGTATATATATTCTTGATTAGCATCAACAGCAGAGTCGATTTAGCCATGTCCGTCTGTCCGTCCGTCCGTGTAGGTTGGTAGGTAGGTGTGTACCAGATTCAAATCGAGTTTGTTTCAGATTTGGAAAATTTCTCCCCCTCCCCCCTTTAAGCGCAAAAAACTGTCAGAGCCACAATTTTTAAGGTAGACCTTCCAAACTTTATTTATATCAAGTAAAGCCTCATATCTTTCTATTCTGAAAAGATCAATAAGATCGGACGAAAAACACTTTGCATTGTCAGTTACCGCGTTTGCGCGTGCGTGTGTGCGTATGTTAGAGTGTGTGTGTGTGTATGTGTGAGTGTGTGTATATGTGTATGAAAACACAAGAAGTCAAGGGAACAGGGTATTTTGTAGTCGGGGCACTAGACTACAGCTCCCTTACTTTTTTTTTTTTTTTGGCTTGATAAGAGGAGGATTAGACGATGACATAAAACAGTGACAACAAGTAAGTAAGTTAATTTGGCTTAAATCCAATTACAAGTTTTTTTTTGTAATTCAAAAACCAAAATGTTGAAAAATTTTCCAACTTTGATCTAGATTATCAATATGTTTTAAAATTTTTAAATTTTTTTAAAAATTATGTGCGTTAAGTTCAATCTTTTAGAACATTTCGTAAAAATTTTAGCTGTCTGGTTAGCGTTTTGGCCAAAATGAGATTTCTGCCCCAAAGGTTCCGGTCAGAACACAATGAAAATCGAGTAGGCGTTTCAAAAAGATATAGGATCGGGATTAGTCCCGAACAACTTCCGACACCTTCAGTGCTTCGGAAAAATGCGCGTCTTGCACCATCCTTTATTATGAGTATGGCTTAAAGTCGTAAAACTACTTAACTTTTTTAAATTTTAAAATTTAAAGTTATTGTTGAAATGTTTTTAGCGTTCAAAAATCAATTTTGAATGCTCACAAAAAATGTCAGTAAATGGTCAAAATGGGAAATTCTTTGAAATCTATCGATACTATCGACGTTGACTTTATTGATTTCGAAAACTTTTCATGTTGACCACTATCGATTTTCAAAACTTTTAATCGATGTATTGTCAACACTACTGCGATGGTGAATAATATGAATGAATAAGTGAAGTTTCCCTCTTATGCTCCTACTTTAACAATTCAAATTGTAAATTACATTTAAAATTAAATACATCCTGTATAAAAACAGATCTACTTTATATTCTCTGGAAAGTATTGTAATTTTAAATAAGATTATCCCTCGAAATACTCATCTCTCGTACCAGGTGTTTCACGACGCCAACTCTTTTTGGACGCTTGGCACTCTGTTTGCATTTCAGTAGACAGTTGATTTCTGCCGATAATTAGAACTAAGCGTCAATATTGCTTTGACTAAAAATAACATGATTCTCTTACTATGTAAGTTGTTAAGTGTAATTTCAAAGTAATTCTTTTGTTTACTTTTGAAGTAATCTGGAGAAATATTTGAATTTAAAAACGTATAGTTTTCGAATGGAGCAAAGATCTTTCTAAAGTTGGTTTGTTCAGCTTTTTAGTACATTTTCTTTACAATATAAAATATTCTAGTTTAAGGAAATATTATGTAAATGAATAAAACACAATGATGGGTGAGGATGGCTTGGAGCTGAATGATTTTTTTTGTCAAGTTTTAGACAAAAATGTTTTACCCCCACGAACCACAATATAATATTTGTGTCACGTGGGTGCTGCTATTGCTAGCGGATGTGGCTCTTTTTTAATGATTGTGTGGATTAGACTAACTAGTTATGGGTGTCATGCGCTTCTGTGGTCAAATGCGCCTAGTCAATTTAAGATGTTGCATTTGAAAATTAAAATATTGAAAGAACGCAAAAATTGTCAATACTATCGAATCTTTCTTAAATATCAAGTGCGCCGTATGTTCGCCAGCTCAAGGTTCTCTTGCTAAATGTTATTTGTTTATGTTTTAAGAATAAAAGCTTAAAATCAAGTGGTTAACTCATTCCTTATCTGATTTAGTTCCTCATGATTAAAGTTTAGAAATAATTGCTGCTCGTCAATTTAAAAGCAGAAGCAATCAAAATAATTTATAAATGGTATGAACTATTAACTGATTTCAACGAAATAAATGTGACTTACAATTTCAATGCTTTGTTACGCTCCCCAAATGTTCTTACAAAACCCCTACAAATCTTGCTAAAGCAAACCTCACTCCAAAGAGCTCAAATAGGTACAAAATAGTAAGGTTCCCCAACAGTTATTGTAGGGGTATTATAATCATAATCCGCAGTTACATAAATACCATAATTATTTAACTTTTCATGCGTAAATAAATAGGTGGCCCACCTAACATATAAAAAATATAGCATGACATTTAGAAGTGATTCTAAAACGAAATAATGCGGTCAGAGCATCTCATTTTTGGACTTGTGGTTATTTTTCTGTGTATCCAGATTCAATTTAATGTAACTATTTAAAAAACAACTTGTTTATCCTTTAACGAAAATGTTTATTTTCAAGGATGCAGCCATATTTAAGTATTCGAACGTAGAATGTATGAGCCATAACAGTTCTTGGATTGCGATTAACAAATGTCGCCTGAAAGCAGTTCGACGGGACAGGACAGTGTACAACTTAAATATCACCATACTGCATCCGACCAACGATGTGTCACTTTACATACAATTAATGAAGAGGGAGAATGGCTATAAGCCATTTCTTTTCAAAACATACATTGATATGTGTCGCTTCATGAGAAAACCATTTAATCCTGTTATGACATTTATTCAAAACCTTTGGGTACCCTTTTCCAACATTAATCACACTTGTCCATATGTGGTAAGCTCCGCAGTTTATATAAATGTATGATTTATGGTATTTCCTTATTCTAGGGATCACAAATAATCAAAGATGCTTATCTCGGACCCGAATTGGGGCGTCTACCCTTCCCCAGTGGGAACTATATGCTGGTAATGCGATGGTATTTTTATAGTAAGCTGCAATTTGATACAAATGTCAGTTTTGTGTTTGTGGAGGATTTGTAAGAAATAAATGAACTATTTGTATTATTTAAATCGTTTTTCTGAATCACCGATGGGCACATAGTGGCCCTTGTATCCTGTTATCTATATGTTTCATCTATATTTCACTTTTGCTTGATCTAGTATACCCCTTTCCTCTTAAAGTAACCTATATAAAAAGTTTTTGAATAACTTTTCGCTAAAAACTATCACACTTTTCAATCCTCCCTTTTCAGAAACCCTCCCTCTATTGTTATTAAACTTCCAATCGACCACTTTAACCTCACCGCCCTTTCTTCATGTCAAATCAACTTCAGTTGCTCGCTGGTCGTGCACTTGACCAAAACGGAATCCCATTGAGTGCTCGCGTCGCGACAAATGGGAAAGGAAATGCAGTAATTAAGAGCTACCCATAAGCTGATCCAAAGTGCACGCACCCCTCCCACAAGAGCCACTGGCGCATTTTTCTGCCATTTTCTGCCATGGCACGTGCTGCAAAGGAGTGGCGGGGCCAAAGTAAGCTAAATCAATGCCGAAATGAGAGTCATTTGAACTGCAGAGTTGGAGGCGAATCTCTGACATTAATTAAACCTGAGCTTAGATGCAAGACAACACCGCAACGTGCTCTTGCTCTTTCTACAATTTAAACTTGAGTTACTTTTGGGGCAGTATCCTTCCTGTTTGCTTTGGTTTTCCAAATTAAATCCCATTTCCAATGCTGATTCATTCAAACGGACCGTCTGTCTTTTCGACAGCTTCCAGTTCAATTAGATGGCAAGAAAATGTAATGAAAGGGCAACTCCACAGGAATATCAAACAGAATACTAGTTGCAATAAGGCTTCAAGCTTGAAAGGAGGCCATGAATTCAATTTGGCATTCAGGCTCGAGGCAACGTCATCCCTGCCCCGCTTCTACACGCATTCATCAATAAAAGAACTGCAAAGAGAGGTTGTAAAATTTCTGCCTCTGTGTGTACGTATTAAGTTGATTAAATGTTACTCAACAAACACAACCAAGTTTCTAACAAGCTGCTCCTTGTTGGGGACAAACACGCAGTTATTGAAAGACAAACATGTTGGAGGAAATGACAGAGAAACGGAAATGCCAAAAGGTCCTTCGACAAGTGCGTGTGCCTGCATATGTCAGACACGGGCTGGGACGTAACAATGAAGGTGATATGGTGTATGGGAGTGGGCGAGCGTGCCGTTTGTCAAAAGCATGTCAATATGCAAGAAGGAGTCCCAAAGAACAGCCATTTTGACACAGATAACCCAACCGTATACACTGTCAGCTGCTCAACAAGAAAAACTAAAGTCTCTTTAATCAGGTCGCGACTAAATGATACCTGCTGGCTGTTGTCGACTCACAACTGCTCTTGGTGACCCCTTGTAACAGAGCGATATTAGCGCTTTGCACCATGACAGGAAGGTCTCTGCAGTTTTTTGCGCTAAAGGCGGGAGGGGGGGATTTCAAACGACTCCATGTAGGTTATAACTTAGAATTTTGGCTCTAGCCTTTAGTCCCTGAGAACGGTCATACGGACGGCGCGGACAGACGAAGGGCAAATCGACTCTGTGATGCTGATCGAATATATATACTTTATAGGTCGCAATGTTTCCCTCCCTTTAATACTTTTACAATATCATTTTCAGGATAAAAACTAAATCTCTTAATCAGTCGCGACGAAGAACCGGGCTGTAGTCGACTCAAACTTTTTGTGACCCCTGTAACATGCACCCACAAACTGCTGGTTACCGGACGTCCAAGTTATTAGGTTGTTGCGTCGGCCTTGGTACCAATAAAAACTTCGACACTTCACTATTCGAATTATACATGCATCAGCAGTATTTTTAAACATTACTTTCGTAAACCAAACTGTGTTCTTGCTAAACCGAATGGCAAAATTAAGACGGTCCAGTTGTCTTAACCGTCAACTTTGATGATGAGAATGTACATCAGACAGGTGTCTTTTTACCACACTCACAAATAAGCGTATGTTGAGCTAACTCTAAGAATTGAATTCAATCCATTAACGCTATATACAAGATCCAAACCTAGTAAAGTCTCAGATAACGTGGAAGGGGTGGCAGACTTGCCGCGGCAGAAAAATTGGCTTAATAAAGGAGATGCTATAAAAAATGCCACAGACTAGAAATATCTTGGAGTATGTTTCAGGCCCACCCTCACTTTCAAAGAACATGTAGTTAGAAGAAACGCAGAGGCAAAAGCCAGCATCAACTATATATGGAACTCCTTCTTGCCAAAGCCAGATGTAGGCACCAGAGCTAAACGAAAGCTGTTCAACGCTGTATGCAGAGCAGTTAAGTCTAATGCCGAACAGGTAAGGGGATGCAGCTATTTTTATATGGTTAATAGTCTGCAGACTTTGTTCTTGAAGAAAATCATAAAGCTACCTACGAATGCCCATGGATATGCTCTAGCCTTGAATTCTTGCGTGGATAATGCTCACTTCTATACCTTAGATTTTCACCTTGGGTACGTAGGGGAAACCCTATTTTTCCATGGAGAGATTAGATTGCCGCACTTTCTTACATCCGAGTTGATAAGACAAAATAGGGGAAAGTTAACTTCGGCTCGTCCAAAGTTTTGTATACCCTTGCAGCTTCCATTGAAAACTAAAAAGTTTTTCTAACTAAGACTACTTTTTGGACCATACTTTTCTAAGGGATCTATACTATATACTCGTAGATGTCTGATTTCGACCAAACTTGGTGAAATTATGGAAAAGCATAATACACTGTTAATTAAGAAATTTGAAGGCGATCCCATTTAAAACAAAAAAGTTTTCTCACTAGAACTTCTTTTTTGACCGATCATTCGTACTGCAGCTATATGCTATAGTCATCCGGTTTTGATAAGACTTTGTAGAAATGTGTTAAAGTATATAAAATAAGAATATGCCAATAAAAAGAACGTTTTCATTAAAAACAAAAAGTTTTCCTCACTCGAACTAGTTTTTCGACCGATCATTCCTATGGGAGCTATAAGCTATAGTCATCCGATTTCGACCAAACTTTGTAGAATTGTGTAAAAGTATATAAAATAAGTGTATGCCACTGATAAGGACATTTTCATTAAAAACAAAAAAGTTTTTCTCACTAGAACTAGTTTTTCGATCGATCGTTCCTATGGCAGCTATATGCTATAGTCATCTGATTTCGACCAAACTTAGTGAAATCATGGGAAAGAATAGTAAACTAAGAAATACGTACTTTGGAGGCGTTTTCATTAAAAACAAAAAGGGTTTTTCTCACTAAGACTAGTTTTTCGAACGATCGTTCCTATGACAGCTATATGCTATAGTCATCCGATCCGGCCGGTAACGACAAATGTGCAGCGTATATGTGCCAGAAGACTTCGTGCAAAGTTTGGTGAGGATAGCTTTAAAACTGACGGAGGAGATAGCATAGAAACAGACAGACGGACGGACGGACAGACGGACAGGGCTAAATCAACTCAGCTCGTCATGCTGATCAAGAATATATATACTTTATGTGGTCGGAGATGCTTTCTTTAATGCGTTACAAACATTCGCACAATTTTATAATACCCTCTGCAAGGGTAAAAAAAAACGTTTTTTGGGCACAAGAGATATGCACTCCTCTCGCCATCAACTGGAAAGATAGTCTAAACTCCGTGGAAGAATGGAACAGGATGATAATCTCGATTTTGGTAGCTCTTAGACAGAAGGCGCATGAGGAACGGATGAAGGGGAAAGGGTCCAGCCAAACAAGAATCTACACATGCCTCGACCATACAGCTAGCTCATCATATACATATAGATATTAGCTTGCTCTTACCCAAAAGTGGTTTGACCACGATTTCAAACAACCCAGTTGCCTTGGATCTAAACCCCTACACTATGGTTGGTTGGTCAGACTCCGCTACATTGTTTTTCTCGGCTTCTAGTTGTCTTCATTCTACATAAAAGATTATTTATATACAAGCCCCGGGTCTGTGATGCGCTATGGCAGCTATACTGTATATAGTAGATGTTTGACTTCGACCAAATTTAGTGGAATCATGAAAAAGCATTTCATTTATTTCATTTAAAATAAAAAAGTATTTCTCACTAGAACTTCGTTTTCGACCGATCATTCATACTGCAGCTATATGCTACAGTCATCCGCTTTTGACAAAACTTTGTAGAAACTTCGGCTGAGCCGAAGTTAGCCTGCACCTATTTTTAATTGATAAAATTTGCCAAAAAATTTCTAAAAAGGACTGAACATAGGGGATCTTTTTAATAGGGATGGTCGATGTTGATGGCTACTTAGCACTCTTGTCAATTTGCCATGACAAAATATTTGACTGAGCAACACGTCCAAGAGATAAAACTTTTTATATTTCGGCTAAGAATGTATCTTTCTTACTGACTTTGATTGAAGGGCAACATAACCAAGCAGAACAAATCTATATGGGATGACGACAACCAGTTTCTCCAGGTACCAATGAACCCAAACAAAAAGTATCTGTTTGGTGCGTATTTTGGGTCGGAGGTGTTTTTAGAATGTACTGTTTTTGAAAACGACATTGGTGAGGCCATCACGATGATGATAACCATTTTTTTGTACAATATGAGCTTAGACAATATATGTACGGCTCCAACAGGACGCATTGCACATGTCACGATAAGCGATTTGAAGATTGGCGTTTTAGAACTACACTTATTGAAATATTGCAAAGGGTGGTTATTATTATTTTCATAATGTGATTAAAAAGCTTCAACATAGACAATGGGCGCATTCAGCAGATAAGTCCGATATGCGATTACTGTTTTACAATTTGCAATGGCTAAAGACTCTCTGCTGAATTATTAAAAAACAACACTTACACAAATAAACATCAATAAATAGACAATTTTATGTGAATGTTTGCACAAAGGTAGACTGACTTTAAGTGCTTTATGTTCCTAAATTGCCTGGATCTAAGACACAACATTCATAACATTATTACATAATTAAAGTGAACACACGCAGAGCTGCGAATAAATATGAAAACTTTGTACATTTTGACCTCATAAATTTTCAAATTCTATTAAGCAAAACTGTTTGAAACTTAATGAAGCAAAACTGGAATGGCTTAGATTTAAAATGCAGTACACATAATTAGACAATTAGGTAAATTGTATGTATTTTCTTTTCGGAATAAATTGCGATAATTTAGATGACATTTCAATTAGACAAAAAGGATTTTCGTTTTAGTCACATTTTGTAGGGGGGAGAAGATAATTAAGGCCCATGAAGCATGTAATCATCAGCATCAGTAACAAATTTATCGCAGCGATATGTTAACCAAAGTCAAGCAGTAGCCCAGCATCAGCAGCAGGCGTATGGCTGCTAATGAAAATCAACAACACGAACGCTAAAGAGGAACGCATGCCACAGGCAAAGCAAAACCAAACCGTAACCCATTTTCCACTTTACTTTGATATTCGTTGTGGGCTTGCGGCGGCAGCTGCTGTTGAAGTTTTCAATTTTCTCGTGAAAACTTTATGGCCAAATTGAATCAAGGTAGCAGCCCAGGCCATATATCCGGAATCAACTTCTGGCATTGATAGAATTAGGGGAAAATTGGCTGGAGCAGCGGCTAATCGTTACACTCAGATAAAATTTTGGTATAATAACTAAAAGGAATGTATAAAACATTGTTAAATCCAAAAAACCAATTTGTATTATTAATGAAACAAGCTTTACACATCTCCCAATGAAGTGCTGTAGGCGTTCGGTATCATCTGTGTAATATCGCTTGCATAGAAAAATCATTTCGCTTTTAGACAATACGTTATCCAGTATAAAGTTTATGATATGCCGATCTGTATTTATTTATTACAAAATAAAATCCATACAAAAATATTCTTCTTCTTAACCTCACCACAATCGACAGATCTCTGTCGGTTGCATAGCCTGGCCTTTAACGCAATTGAAAGTTTGGGCAAACTGTTCAAAATGTGCCCAATTGCGATTAACTCGTTGATTATGTAAACCATGCTCAGCATCATCACTATAGTTCATATCCTCAATCTTAGGCATATTTCCACACAGAAACTGCACCGAATTGATAAAGAAAATTTGCTGTTTGGTATAATTTCCCGAAGAAAGCCAGTTAGTGCTGGAGTTTTTAGTTGTTGATTCCCGGTCAAAATAGGCAGCATATGCCAGGCGTAGACCCACTATATCAGCCATACTCTCCGAGAGCAGCACTTGCTCCGCTTTGTTTTTGGCAAAGCAATTGATAAAGTTCACAAAATGCTGCATCACAGCCAGGCCAGTCTGATTATAGTTGCCTTTGGCATCGTACACAATGTGAAACAGATCAAAGGCATGCTGTAGCTCATGAGCCAAAATGAAACCGAATTGTGAGTATTGCAGCAGCTCATCAAGTTGGCTATCCCAAGTGGGCAGTTGCAAATAGCCAAAGGGCAGGAGTACAGCATTTTGGAAAATTTTCACAGGTGAAGAGCTACGTGCCACAGCTGGCTCCTGGTGGTAGTAGTCAAGTGTGGGCACATTGAGCAATTGCTGTTGATTGAGACGTGTGTGGAAACGTAGCAATTGCAACTTGTTGCTATAGAATCGGTTGCCTTGGAGTTGCACTTCTTTGTAGTAGTCTTGGAGCTGTTTGCTGGTAAGCTGCTCGGGAAGGTTGCCTATTTTGAGGCGCAGACTAGTTAGTTCTTCCATGAGAAACATCAATTCTTGAGTATTAAGCTGAAGTTTATTCTCCTGTATTAAGTGCACAAATGTGGAGCTTAAGTTGTTCTGAAGTTGTTGAAGTGCACTAACAATCTGTGGTCGTCTTTTGGCAAAATAGTGCCTCTCATACAGATAGTTCATGGCCAGGGGCATGTGTCCTCTCAACTGGACAATGCAGCCCATGGATGAGTTCATCAAAGGCAACTCTTCATTGAGTGTGTAGAGTAGCTTGAACATGATGTAATAGGCCAGTGTTTCATTTGAACTTTTATCAAGTATTTTTAGCAAGTGCCTCAAATAGTTTTCCTCCATACCCACCACTTGCACCAGCTGCTCTTCCTCTACGCTGCGATTCAGCACAGTTTGTAAATAATATTTCCAATCCAATTGTGGCAGTTTCTCTCTCAATTGCTTAAGTGTCCACTCTGGCAACTCAGTGATTTCTTCCAAAGGCTTCTGCTGCCGGGTGAGATTTCCCACTTGCCACTCCAGTTGCATAAGTTTTTGTGTCAAATTCAGGGCCAAATCTTTGCTCAAACCAAAGGCTAGATAGAGCTCCCACACCTGTTGCTCGTCCAGAGCCTGTAGCTTTTTATCCTTGGCCTGCTGCGGCATCACATGCAAAACATAATGCGTTCCATTTCCGCGTCTGACATTCACTTCCTGCTTGATAAAGATCCCGTTCAGACCATAAACCCTTAGCTTGGCCAATGTACCCAGCCAATCGAATTGAGTTTCATTTCCCCACTTTTGACTCTGGTTAAGCCTGAAGATGGGCCACTCTAGCTGTAATTCGTTTTCCACTAAATGCAGGAATTCATTCAATGCTGGCTGCTTTAAGCTCTGACAGGATACGTAATAGGCCCAGAGCTGCTCAAAGATACCCCCTTCGTTGTGGAGTTCGATTAAGGCTTTCAGCAGCTGTTGATTGTATTGATAGTCCAGGTAACCAGGCATGTCCAAGTAGCTATCGGTGTCATTGTAATTGGCGTTCCAATTGCCGCAGGCAAAGCCATAGAAATCCTCACACGGTTCAACACTTTCATTCACATTGAGTAGGACACGGTTTATGTATTCGACATTAAAATTCCAGTCGGAGCGAGTGCCTGATATGTGGAGCGGGAGTAGAAGTATCAATAGCAAACTTTTCATAGTGACAGCTGTGGTGTGACTGACCCATTAAACTCTGTGCGTTAGTTTGAAGGCTTCTTATCACCACTTATTCTCTGTGAGCCACATGGTGACCACATGTCTCATTTCTATTCGTTTTAATTCATTCTGCTTCAACAAAAAAACGAAATAAACAAGACAAGGGCTTGCATCAGCTGAGTTTAAATATTAAACTGTTCATAAGGCTTCGGTTAATGCTTGTATATCTAATATATTTCATCTAGCCCCGATGTGTTTTTGAAACGAAGTCTGTTCATAAATCTGCCATGAGTCCAAAAGCAAAGTTAATCACTCAGATTAAAATAAATCAAACATTTTGAGTGCAAACGCTCTGGAAACGAAAGCGTAATGAAAAAAAATCGAGTTTGAAATCCAGGAGCATTAAGTGGCCAATTAACCCTCGAGGTTCAATGAACGGAGTTCCGCAGCAAAGCAACCCAAAGTCGAGCCTTGTTGTGATACCTGTTTGGAGGCTAATTTTTGACTTTTTTTAGCAGATGCGTGCTATGTGACGTCTATGTTTCTGGTTCCTGGTAGCTTTTTTATACCCTGTTCCCATTAATACATTTGAAACAGAAAATTCTTATGGCAGCTACAAGAAGTAACCATTCGCGCGGTTCCGACATATGTGCAGCAAAAAGCTTGAAAACTGAGGGAGTAGTTCGCGCAGAAACAGACAGTCGGACGGACAAGACTCAATCGAATCATCTTGTCATGCTGGTCACGAATATGTATACTTTATGTGGTCGGAGATGATTTCTTCTATGCGTTCCAAACTTTTGGGCAAAATTATAATACACTTTTCAAATGTATAACAACCCCAAATACCGATGCTGGAGTCCACAAGCCAGACACACTCTCCATGTATTTGTTTTTGCAAACGTCTCTCCGCATCTCTGATTTGTTGTTGCTCTTGCTTCGAAGCGAGGCAATTGCGCTTATCATTCCGTCCGGTTGTGAGCGGCGGCGACAAGAGGCGAGTCAATTTTTAATGCGTCTGCATGGCGCCAGTTGACATAAAATAACTTTCGGGAGCAATGGGAGTAAGGGCTTGCCCACCGCTGGTCTAGCGTTACAACTACCCAGTATTCCTCTTCGCCGTTTCTCCATAACAAGTGTCGTTTCTGTCAACAGATTCCCATCCTGGCTATACTTTCTAAAATCTTTGTCTTGATTTGGTAAGATTTCGACAGTACTGGTTTTTTAAGTTTGTTAAGATCGACCAGCTGCGGCTATACTGAATTGCGCTACTATAGCTAAAAGTGGGAAAAGGGACAAAAGTCTGTAACAGGTTTCAGGGAACACTTCTTCACAATAAAGTATATAATTGCATCTGGATCAGACAGCGGTCGATTTAGCCATTTAGACACTCAGATCTAAAAGATAGAGCTACCAACCCTCTATCCGCAAACTGTCAGAGCCTCATTTTTCAGCTGGTGTTATTTTTTACAATGGTCAACAACGTCAAAATATACAATCTCTACTAACGGAAATCTGATACGGATTAGTAAAGAGCTAGTCGCATATAAATTTGCTATCCTATTCTCGGGATTTTATAGTTAAAATAGCTCTGCCTTTTTTGTTCTGTGTACCAACCTAATATAATTTCAGCTAAAAGACCCCTATTCGGAATTTGGGAAACTATATTCACTCTTTCCTTTCACCCAAAGTGAGATATTGTTTGATTGTTAATAGATGGATCCATCACAGCCCCTCCACGCATTCGACCAACATGAGCCAGGCGTTGACGATTTGGCTGCTGTGAATGTTGCTCTTGTAATCAACATAAGGTTCACGTGTCGAAATTGCTGGACAATTTAAAAGATAAAGACACTTCAATCGACCTTGAGCTCACCAATAACAAGAGACAGCCTGATGATAACACTAAAATAACGCATAAATTACACCAAAGCAACTCCATTAATATGCAAATGGAGGACGGCTAGAGGAAACGCTGTTTCCTGAATCAGCCACTCCCACAATGGGGTCGACCAACACCCCTCTGTCTGTCTCTGTGATGACAGCTCTCTACTTGAGCTTCATACTCGTATTTTGACTTTGCATTTTGCATATTCTATTTAACTTATTGTTGCATTTATTTTGTTGGCAATTTATGTGGCCCACGCACGTGTTGCATTTTGAATGAAATGAAAGAACAGGAAAATAAGTTTGAGCATGACACATTTAAATTGTGTCAGTGGTTGATGACGATGTCCCGTAATGGTCATGGCAACCCATACCCGGTGTTATTGTCGCACTTGATATACATTTCGCACGAGAACGAACTCGCCAATAGTAAAAAACCCGGTTATGGCACAGTGGTTGAAAAGCAATTTGTAAATTTTCGATTTGTTGTTTATTACGAAAAAATTAAGGAAAAAGGTGTGAGGTGGCTAACACTCACGAGGCTTTGATGTGAAACCTGCGTGTAGTTGTATATATTACTCTATACTCGATACTTCTTAATCTGTTCTCAATACTCATTTCTCGATATATATTCGATTCCAGTACTCAATCCTAAGAACTCTATAAAACGTACTCCATACTCAGTACTCGATTCTCAATACTTAATACAAAGAACTAGATACTAGGTACTTGATACACACTACTCGATACTCGGCAATGAATAGAAAGAACTCGAAACTCAGTACTCCATTCTCAGTTCTCGATGCTCAGTACTTGTTTCTCAGTATTCGATACTAAGTAATCGAAACTCAGTACTCAATACGAAGAGCTCGATACTAGGTACATACTAAACACTCGATACTTAGTACTCAATACTAAGAATTCGATTCTACGTTCTTGATACTCAGTAATCGATACTTATAGCTCTATACTCAATACTTCATACCCAATTTTAAATAGCCAGTTCAGTCCTCGATACGCAGTTCTCCATGATCAGTATTTGATACTCAGTAATTATTACTAAGAATTCGATACTAGGTACTCGATTCTCAAAACTCGTTCTTCAGCGTTCGATGCTCAGTGCTTGGTACTCAGTACTTGATACTCAGTACACGATACTAAGTATTCAATTCTCATTAATTAATACCACGAACTGGATACTTGGTACTAGATACACAATATTGAATACTCAGTACTCGATACTAATTACTCGTTATTCACTAATCAATACTTAGAACTCGATACTAGGTACTCAATAGTTAGGACTCAATACTAAGAACTCAATACTAGGTACTCAATACTCAGTACTGAGTATAAAGAACTTGATACTCGGTGGTCGATACTCAGTACTCAAAACTAAGAACTCGATACTATGTACTTGATGCTCAGAATTCGATACTCAATAAGCAAAGCCCAATTATCAGGACCTGATCTCCGACCTGTCAGCCCTTGTAAAAAGGCGTTTGAGTCTACTCATCTGAGCGGTCAGGTGTAATATAACCGGCTCAAATCGAACTGATCGCACAGCAGAGCACTCCATGAACCAATGGTTTTTTAACTGAACTGAGTTGCTCAAATGAGTTCTTTGACTCTCAGGTGTGAAAAACTCAGCTGAGCGCTCAGGTCGTGTAAATCGAGCTTAAGCTAAGTTTTTGGTCCAAAAAGTAAGATTTTGCAGCTGTCGCTTTTCGGATGGCGAGCCTCTAAAGCGCTCATCTTTGAAGTAGGTGGATATATGGTTTCCACAATGACGGTTGAGGTTGGCTCTTAACCTTTTCATATTTCCATCCATTTAAGCCCACTGTCCTTGTGTTTTTTGTAGGGTTTCTCATATGCTGGTCATATATTTTGCACAAATGACAGCCGCGGGAGCCATGCAAATGCCCCCACACTCGGCTGTTATCTCAACCAATTGGTCACTTGATACCCATTCCCCCATTCATTGCACTGTGTTTGTCCATGGCTTTGGCTAATTAATGTGAGCGTGGAGAAAAATTAAAATGCAGTTTAGCCGGCACCGCGCTTGCAGCTGTCTTCATCAAATCCTCCGTCATGCGTCATGTGCAGTTAGTCGGCTCAGCCTAAGCCTACACTGCGCTACATTGCCAAAGTCAAAAGAAAGACAACCAACTCGAGTCTCGAGCCAACTTGCCAGCACTTTGCATAATGCGAAACGAAGTTTCTGCAAATGTGGGTTAAATGCTTTTTGCGGCCGGTGACCACTGAGAACCCCTCCCCTCCCCCGTGTTTGTGTGTGTGCCAAATGCAAATTTTCAATTTGCCGCAAAAGTTTTTCATTTAATTTAATTGAAACACCCAACAAATTGCGAATGCACAACTCATTTCTTTTTTTGGTTTTTTACTGAAATGAAAATAAAGTCAATTAGTCTACAATTAAGTGTGTTTGTCGACTCGTTGCGGTGGCAGTAAATGCAATTGAAAGTGGTTTTAATTAAAATATTGCGACAAAAAAAAAGGCTTCTTGGTCATCAGTGCTGAGTTGGACAGCCGATGAACTCATTACAGAGGAACCTTATCGCATGGGGAACAAGAACAAAGCGACGCCAACGGAATTCATTATCGTTATGCAGTGGAATTGTTTTAAACTTCTAAACTCTTAGCCAAATGGCACTAAAAAAGTGCGTGTTTCGACTATTTCATACCCTGTAACGCTGACTGTGAGTTTTTATAAGCTTTGGAAATGTACGACATGGAGACGATATTATCAGTTTACTGTGGTCAAAAATAAATACAAATTATCCTAGGACAAAATGGACAAGAAAGAAAGTCGGTCAAGGCCGACTATAGCATACTTTGTACCTGTGAAGTGTTGTCAATCACCGTTGCCACCGGTGCTGCCCATAATTGGTTGTTTTCCTTATAATTCGAATATCGTTCATCCAATCTTTAAAATTCCTTGGGCGGATCGATGAAGAATCCCGAATACTAAATATGTACAGAAGGTTCGAACCTTCTATCTTTAAAACTGTGGGAGATATGACGTTTTCTCGATATTGCGGGGGCGGGAGGGGGCGTGGCCAAAATTGAAAATAAACTTGATCATCCTGCAAGTGTAGGAAACATATGTTCCATACATGTCAAACCTCTATCTTTTACCATCTCTGAGATCTGTTTGTTCATACGGACAGACATACTGGACAAACGGACACTTTTGCACAAACTCAATATAATCTGTGTACCTCTGGTACAGAGTATGATAATTGAACCGAAATAGCATTTCCATTCTGACTATTGTCAATGGAACGAGAGTTTTTTCCCTCACTTTGTTTTGATTCCCTGAGACACAATCTACCGAAAGGCAAAATATACCTCAGTAAACTGCAAGTGTGTATGCGTGCTAGTGAGCTTTTCACGCAACTAAAAATAACAGACATTTTGAGTTGAATTTGACTCTGTTTGCTCAGTTGCTTATGCTCAGCTGCTGAGAGCCGAACGAAATTATCCTCCTCAAGCTGTTATCAAAAGAAAGCTGCCTGAATTTCTCTCATCGGGCAACATGAAACAGAAAACACAAGAGAAGCAAAAAAAAAATAGTGTTCTCCTCTCAGAATGAACGAGAATGTTTTAATTGTACCTGTCCTTATGGTAAGCAGACAGCAAAGATCCAAATCGGATGACCAAATTTAGCAAACTCTGTTGAAAACTGAATAAAATAGTGGGAATGACAGTTTTTGTTGCCTCTGGCTTTTTTAGTCGCTACTCGCCTTTCCTCCATTTTGAATGTTTACAGGGTATTAAAATACTGCACAGTTCAGTGGGCGATAACGCGCTGCCTGCAATCAAATTGGTAAATTGGCATCGGGTTAACCGAGAAACAAGTTTGTTTTGCGGTTGGCAAATGAATTATCCCATGCTAGCAAATAAACGTGTTTAATGCTCAAAGCTGATCGACAATTACAAGCGAATTTCCGCCTCTGGCAAATGTTGGCTTAACTATGTCAACTTGATAAGATTTGCATCACAAAGAATAAATTTATGAGAGAGCTGTCTGGATTTGACTCGGTCCCCGACAAGTCTCGTCACCCAGCTGGCTGGCACTTTGGTCATTCAATTATTTACACAGACACTTTGTGCGGCCGAGAGAGAGTGCTGAGATAATTGACACACAGATACACACGCACACACACACATGCGTGGAGAACACGTGGCGTATGCGTAGTGCGCTTGTTGCATGTTAATGCATTGGCAAACAACATTAACACACGCACTGCTACTTGGCTCGAATAGACCATAGACACCACACCACCACAAAAGCGCACTCTACACGAAACCCTGTCCAAATTGAACTGGCATCGAGTCGGAAATTTGCAAAATTGGTCTGCCTAAACCAAAAACGGCACGACTAACCACAGAGTTGCAATTAATTGAAGTAATCTTTGGCCAGAGGGAGGTAAAGCCATAAAATTGTGCTAATATTTTTTTATTTTAATTGCATTTTATTACTGCTAGTGAAAATTGGATTTTAGCGGAAATGAAAAATAAATCGGGGAATTTTACATAATATGCAAAAGTTATGGAATACATAAATAAAATGATTAGAATAGATTAAGTTTTGAGTTCTCCTTTCCCTTAATTTCAGATACTTTTCATATATGATTTGTGTCTTACTAGCCAAACTTAAACAGAGATACTTCATTTAAACTTACTTATTTACAATCAAATTTTCCAATTAGCCCAATGTACTTTCATTTTGAGGAAATTACCTGAAAGAAAAGAAGAAATAATAATATTAATTTGTGAATTTGTGGTTGTTGAATATTAAAAGAATTTGTGTTAACTGAATTACTGAATTGAAATTAACACCTAAGGAGGGGGCGGGGCCAAAATTGATAACAAACTTGATCTGCCTGCAACTATAAGAAGTTTTTCTCCCATACATAACAAACCTCTATCTCTTACCATCTCTGAGATCTGTTTGTTCATAC
The DNA here is from genome assembly GCA_018904265.1 of Lordiphosa collinella. Lineage (NCBI taxonomy): Eukaryota > Metazoa > Arthropoda > Insecta > Diptera > Drosophilidae > Lordiphosa > Lordiphosa collinella. Next base: position 63,062 of record JAEIFV010000770.1, read on the forward strand.
GGACAGACGGACGGAGTATGAGATGCTTCCTTCTGCCTGTTACATACTTTTGCACAAACTTAATATACTCAAACTTAACAAACCTTATTATGTGTAACTCGGGCGAGCACCCCACTTTCCGGAACAAGGACCGTGCTCAGGTTATAGATATAACCGTAGCGCTAGGCATAGGGTCTCTGACCGTCGACAACTGGAACGTATCCACCGAGTGCTCCTTTTCGGACCACTACATAATACTGTTCGATGTAAACTGGTGCAGAGAGATACCCACTCCTTACAGGAACCCTAAAAGAACAAACTAGGAAAAATTCGCAAGAACAGTCAGTCAAACACTCCCCGACCCTCCAGACGGAGAGTTTTTGCAGCCTGGCACATTTGAAAATGCACCCAGACTATAACAGACGTGCTAAGAAGAGCGTTTCTTAAATCCAGCCCGGTTAGTCGACCCCCAAAGCCCAACCACAAAGTGTGATGGACAACGGAGCTCGGTCAGATTAGGAAGGAAACGAGGAAGCTCTTCAATAAAGCAAAATCGACAAACAGACAAGAAGACTGGCACGCCCACCGACTATGTTTTTAGAAATTTAAAGGGTCGTGCCGGAAGGCAAGAAGAGATTCTTGGGAAAAATTTTGCGAGGATGTTGCTTGCACCAGTGAAGCGTCCAGACTTCGACGTGTGCTGGCTAAAGATCCATCCAAACCGGAGTTACTATGTAACCCTGACGGAACATACGCAAAAAACAGTCAAGAGTCTCTGGAACTGCTCGTGAATACACATTTTCCAGGCTGCCTAGATGTTGAACCAGTGGTCGGGTCAACTGATCTACAAATCAACGAGGCCCCTGGGGAAAGACACACGATGATGATTGGCAAATCATCACTGACGAAAAGATAATCTGGGCTATCTAGTCATTCCAACCCTGTAAATCACCAGGACCGGATGACATCCGACCAGTCATGTTGCAAGTATTATGCAAAGTCATCTCTTCGCTGTTTTGAACCTGGTTCTCAACAAACTTCTTCTTACCATGAAGTTTAACGGATGTAGGGCGACACCATACGCAGATGATCTGATTCTAATGGTAACAGGTAAATTCTTACCCACAATCAGTGAGCTATTGGAATCTGCTCTTGCCAGCACAGCACCCTAGGAGTTAACCTGCAGAAGACCCAACTGGTGTAGTTCTCAAGGAGATACAAGATCCCTGAGCTCACATCCATTGGGGGAACACAGCTCAACCGGGTCAACGAAGCCAAGTATCTGGGTGTCATTCTAGACACGAAACTTTCCTGAAAGAGAAACTCCGAAGAAAGAATGAAGAAGACACTAGGTGTGTACTACGCCTGCAAAAAGGCTTTTGGTAGGAGGTGGGGACTGCAACCGTATATCATTCATTGGTTATATACAGCGGTCGTCAGACCTATCCTTACCTATGGAGCGCTGGTATGGTGGGAGGCGGCCAACACCAAATCCCAATCTCCATAAGGTAAAGAGAGCAGCTTGCCTGGGTATAACAGGATCCCTGCGATCTACCCTCAGACGGCCCTGAATGTAATTCTGAGCCTGGAACCAGTAGACATTTTCCTGAAGTATGAAGCAGCGAGAAGCGCAGTAAGAGTCCGGGAACTGAAACTTCTTAAAGAATCTACTGTAGGCCACAGCAGTAACCTACAGGATGTAGGAATAAATGCAGAGGCAAAGGGAAGTGACTACAGCATACCAGTTCAGAAATGGAACAACAACTTTGGAACTTGGTTCCGGGAGAGAGAGGAATGGAGAACGAGCTTTTCATCTATACATGACGGAAGTACAGTGGAAGGCCAAAACGACAATGGGACCTCGCACCCGGTAGTAACAATCACTCTGGCCAAGATACTCACCCAAAAGAAATTCCCAACTCCTACACTTTAGCAAGAACAGGATTAGAACTATGATTGGAGTCATAACAGGGCACAGCACCATTGGTCACATGGCCATCAGGATGCGCGTGACCCACCATGACTTCTGTCGTAGTTGTGGGAATGAGGAGGAAATAGAAAGCATCCAACCAATTCTTTGTTGTTTTGCCCTAGTTCTGGCCTTCCACTGTACTTCCGTCATGATATCCTGCAGGGGTCTTTGAAAATCCGTTACCGCTTGAGTCGCTGGCAGCGCTGATCCGTTCCACCAGAAGCGAGCCCGAGCTACTTACCTACCTAAATTGCAGTTTCAACATATCTTTATGTTCACCTTAAGTTAGGCTTAATTGTTTTTGCATAAACACGTTTTTACTTATAAATTTAGCATCTCTCATAATAAATCATTTGCACCAAATTTAACAATAAACAAAACTTAAAAAAAAAACATACAATTCAGTTCAAGAAGAGTAAAATCGTTAGACAAGAGATTTTCCAAGAACGACATAAGCTATGAGCTCATTGGTCATTCGAAAAACACACAATTTATAGCCAGCTAAACTAATTTCGTGTCAAAATTTCCCAGCACTGACCTATCCCTCTCTACTCAACTGTTGCCAAACTAACTAAATAGACTGTCTAAATATAGGGCTTATCGGTTTAACTGTCTGAGGCTTCTGCCAAGTGTTGTTGCCACAAACAATTAGCCAAAGTGTCGTCGTCACAGCAACAATGCCCGCTTCCCCCCATCTTCCCTTCCCTAGACGCACACAGCTGTGCATGTTATTGGGGGAGGGGAAAAGCTCGTAAAACCCCCGGCAAACAGTTGAATGGCGCCGGCTGGGCGTGGCTGTAGCCAATACATACGCACAGGGCAATTCATTCATACAACTTTTGGTTAGATGGTTGCTCGAGTTGTTTACGCTTCATTTGGCTATATTTTTGTGGCCTTTTTTGGGAGCACCACGATTGCAGTGCTAATCAGAAACTCAAAGTTATATTAGGTATGCTGGTTATATGTCGATAATGAGCATTTTAATTGAAGGCGCCCATAAGTAAACAATTGAGCTTAATGTTTATTTTTGAATTAGCGTAGCGCAAAATGCGCCGTATGTGTGTATGATTTGTGTTTACACATAGTTCAACATTTGAGAAGCCATTCCAGTTTAAAGTATTATTTTTCCCCTCTTAACAACTGAATTTAAAGTCCCTCAACTACATGTTGATAAATGGCACTGAGTTGTCCATATTTTAAAAGGAAACTAAATTACAATTTAAATAAACGCCAGGATCTGTGAGACATATTTGGGTCAGGCTGGGAAAAGTTACAATAAAAGGCCATTACAATGCCAATCGACACACCAAATGGCATGCAACCTGCACACACACACTATAAAAAGGGGGGCGGAAGCTGTCGTTCACACAGCAGGAGGGGATGCTTGCAAATTGCTAATTTCTTGCAACTTAAGTTTTTAATGGGAAATAAACAAGCGCGATTAAGCAGCATGAGTCAGCGCCAAGCTTTATGTAAGTAATCCTCTGGATTATCCAAAGTTTATTTTAAAACAGAAAGCTTATCACCATGACTACAATCTCTTCTCGTTTTGTCGCTTAGCCATTAATCACCCGCGCCACGCCCACGGCCCATAGAAATTGAGAGCAATTTAATAAAGCGAATAGTTTCTGGGTGGGCCACCGCCCACATAAATACTTTCCATTGCTTAAATTGCTGTCTCTGCGCCCATTTGAGCACTTTTTCCCCCTCCATTACAGTGATAAATGTTTGTTGCACATTATTCAAGAGATTGCAATGGAAATTAATGATTGACTTTACCTCTGGTTGAGTTAAGTTGACCTTTTTTCAGTCCAAATCCCAGGGGTAATATTATATAACTTTGATTTTGAATTTGACGGCTCGATCGATTTTTATGAAATTTTTGGTTGTATATTTGGTAGGTATGAGAAAAAGTCGTAAAGTATATTTTAAACCGCTAGGTGATGCAGTTCTTGGATGCACCAACTTTTTTCATTTCGCATAGGCCGTTGCATTACCTGGCATTACAGCAACCTTATTCGATGGAGGCAGAACAGCTCATTTAGCACTTAACCTTAACACAAACGCAATGTACATCATTAAAAAACAATAGTCCATGGCCACAGTGCTGCAACAATACAAAATTACCATCTGGGATGAATGCACTACGGCACACAAAATAAAAATTAAAAAATAAAATCAAATGGGGTATCATTTTATAGGTTTTTCTTTGCTCTATTTTCATTTCTGAAAATATTTTTCCGATCAGGCGATCGATAGGCAATCCAAGGAGGAGAAGGGGAGTGGTTTTAGTACAATTTCCAACAAAAAAGTTCCATACGAAGTACTTCTACATCTAGTCCGACTTGGACGACTCGACCTAACATTCTGTCCGAGTTTCCTCAAGATCGGTCAGTTTTTAGATGTATCTTCCATACAAAGAAAATAGCTCAATGAGCTACGCGTATCGGGCGACGAAATAATAATAGTGGTAGTCCGTAAAGGTTCACAGTGTTAAGAAATAATAATCTTGGGCCGGCCATAGCCGGACATAAATTTTAAAGTAAAAAGTAAAATCGGCTTGTCAAGATGACAACAGCCCCGAGGGGCCACAGCCGAGCCTCTCTCAATCTCTTGGCTTGTGCGCTTCTAATTTTAGCACAAGAGAAAGGGACCTACAGTTTAACGCCGAATCCGAACGGCAGTTTTTTTGGGAGGCTTTTCATGGCTAATTACTGCAATGCTGGCGCCAACAGCAAGAGGACATAAATTTTACCGGTTCAAAAAAGGATCCGCTTTTACCATGTTACTCTTTAACTTGGAGTCTTATGAAAACTCAATTAGCCTAATATCCCATTTCCAATACATTTGGCTTGCACATAATTCGGCTAACAAAATCGCTATATAGAAGAGCTGCTCAATTGAGGTGGATGCTAAATAGCAAAAACAAATTGTCTTTAAAAAACAAGGTACATATACACAAGGCAACGATTTCTCAAGCTAGGAGATACGGCCTGCAAGTATATGGAATTGCAGCTATAACGCACTTAAACAAGATCCGTGTTATCCAAGCCGAATTACTGCGCAGACTCTAGACCTAGTACATGTGCACGAGAAGGCTGGAGAAGGAACTTAATGTCCCTACGATAGGTGACGTTATTATCAAGCAATCTGCAGACTACCTAAAGAGACTCAGAGGACACACAGATCGACTAGAGAGGGAATGCTGCGGAGACAAAAAATAAATGACGTCAGAGTCGGAATAAGAACAAAAAATATAGGGGAAACAACTTCGGCTCGGTCGAAGTTTTGTATACCCTCGCAGCTTCCATTGAAAACAATAAAGTTTTTCTAACCAAGACTTCTTTTTGGACCTTACTTTTCTATGGGAGCAATATGGATACTATATTGATGTCGGATTTTGCCCCACCTTAGTGGAATCGTGGAAAAGCATAACAAACAAACAATTACGAAATTTGTTGGCGATCCCATTTAAAACAAAAAAGTTGTTCTCACTAGAACTTCTTTTTTGACCGATCATTCGTACTGCAGCTATATGCTATAGTCATCCGATTTTGACAAAACTTTGTAGAATTGTGTTAGAGTGTATAAAATAAGTATATGCCAATGATAAAGACGTTTTCGTTGAAAACAAAAAAATTTTTCTCACTAGAACTGGTTTTTCGAACGATCATTCCTATGGGAGCTATATGCTATACTCATCCGATTTTGACCAAAATTTGTAGAATTGTGTGGGAGCATATAAAACAAAAATATGTTAGTTTTGAGGACATTTTCATTGAAAACAAAAAAGTTTTTTTTAACTAAGACTACTTTTCAGACTGTACTTTTCTATGACATCTATACTATGTAGAAGTCCGATATCGACCAAACTTAGTGGAATCATGGGAAAGCATAGGAAACTAAGAAATACAAAGTTTAAATTCGTTTCCGGACATGGCTAAATCAACTCAGCTCGTCGTGCTGATCAAGAATATCGGAGATGCTTCCTTCAATAATACCCTCTGCAAGAGTATAAAAAACTCCCAGGACGACGAATCTGAACCTGCCACACCAACAGTTTTTACATACAATAATGCTTTTTTCCCATACAAAAAAAAACCAAATGTTGGCTATTAACGCATAACGCAGGCCTAGTGTAAATGTTGTTTTACACTTTTAACACTACACCGTAAGTTGCTAAAAAACAGTAACAAAATAGATGTAAAGTAGAAGTATTCAAATGGTTTAAAGGAATTCAATTTCCAAAGTGCGCGAGAAGTCACATTACGACATTACCACATTACGATGTTTCATAATATCCTTTTATGAACCACTGAACCGAGCCGAAACCGCGGTTCAGTTAGCTCCAAAAACCATGTAATGAACCGAACCGGCGGTTCAGAAACAGTGTGAACCACTGAACCGAACCAGTGCTTATTTTCGAGTGGTTTCCATCCCTGCTTAATATACTCTGTGTACCTTTGGTAAAGAGTATAAAAAGTTAAAAGGAACATAGCCTTCACGTGGCACTCATCTGATAAAAAATAGTCCGAAATTAGACTAGTAAATTAGACGGGTATCCCAACAATGCTCCAGGAATCTTTAAAACTGCACATTTTCGACTCATTTGTTAATTTTTAAGCCATTCGATTCGATGACTCCCTTGGGCAACATTAAGCTTATTTCGTTAGCCACTGCTTAATTGATATATCGAGTCTATTGCTTGACGATATGGATTATTTCGTGATACTATTTCTTGTAGCAAATAAAGTAGGCAATCGATATTTCTTGTAACGATATAAAAGACCATAATTTGGCCGTTCAAATAAATTGTGTTGTCTTATTTAATGCATTTCTAAGCAGTCTATGCAGTTCTTCCTCTTTTAATCGAATCGGATCATGTTTTATGCTAAAATATCGATTGGTCCTAATATTTTATATACTCCTGTAACGCAAACTCTCATTAGGGAGTTTCCGAACATCAATATGTTTAAGGATAGGCATGATGAATTCTTGAAATCAAGAATTTAGGCATTGAAAAACACGCTCAAATCTATATTAACTTAAGGCTCTTAATCTAATGGAAGTTCATCTACAATACACAACTACATTCTTTCAAATGTAAAGGGATACACAGATGTTCAGATTATTTCTCAATTTTGTTATTTAAAACCGATTTTTGGACTAGACTAGAATCATAAAACTATAGCGAAAGTGCAATTGAGAGCAAGGTGGTTATTTAAAATCTTCTACATAACTATTAATCGACTTATCGATATTCTGTGAACCCGATACATAAAATATCGAAAAACATTTTGATTTTTTATATTATCGATTTTTATATTTTTGGAAAATATCAAAAATACTAGTACAGAGTCTTCATAGTGAAATATTAGTCAAGCCTTTATTTGGTTTCACTTTATGCTAAAAATAATGCACGCGAAATAAACTTTTTCCATTTGTTCACGAGATTAAATGGTTTTGATATACTACACTTAACAGTTGGTAGTTGACAGTCGCAGTTGTTGCATTTAAATTTACTACACCTGACCAAAAAATTAACTAAACTGTATAATTTGTTCACACAGCCTGCAGTCTATCCACCATTCCAAATATAATTCCATGCCAACAGCTTCGCTTTCACCTCACCTCAAATATCCCTGACCTTTGTGGTTGGCATCTTACCTCTCCTCCCGAGTTAATTACAGACGAAGGTCTGCCCCCGCATCTCCCACAAAAAAAGCCCTAATGGAATATGCGGAGGTGCTGGCGGCGATGGCGTTGCCGGCTTCGCTGCCTTTAAATTTAGGTCAGGCACTAAGTGTAAGTGAGTGTTATGTAAATTACAGTGCGCTGCTTAAAAGGACCTGCAAGGTCTGAATAGACCCATCCGGCCACTGCCTACATTCATCTTTGAGCAAATGGAAAATGGAAAACTAACTAAAAAACTAACACCGCGCCCGTTTGACAGCCCATTACTTTGCTCATCTGTCTCTATCTCTGGCTGTCTTTCTCTTTATTTTAATTTAGCTGCTGCTGTGGATTTCCTTGGGCAAAAAAATACAGCTGCAGCAGCCAACTTGATGAAATGCTTCACTCACACATGAAAGTCTTAGCGAAGATTGCAAATTGTACGTTGCGCCAAAGATATATACATAATATAGATAGCTCATATCAGCCAATGTCTGACAGTTGAACAAGCTCTAAGGTCTTAGAAAATTGTAGAAGTTTGTATTAGATGCCACATCTACTATACTTGATTTCTTTGATTGGTGTGTCCGCAGATTATATCATAACATAGGAGTCATCATCGTTGTGTTAAGTTCTTAACTTGCCCCTTCCCTCCCGCCTGCCTGCAACGGCCATTGACCATGACGGAGGAGAGCAGCGCCAAAGCGGAATGTAAATAAAGCACCATAACAAGAGGCGCAGCGTAAAAGTGCTTTTATACGCGTGTGTTTGTATATATTTACTCATAACACGAGCAAGAACACTTCCCAGTGGGAAGAAGCAGACAAACACAAGTCAACAATCTCATAATCAGTTCAATTACAAAACCCAAAGACAAGGGAAACCCGAGACCGACCACAACAGACCGAGACAATTTTGCTTAATCACTTGCGTGCTGGTTACTCCAGCAGTCGAGACAATCGATAAACCTCAATTGCAAGTTGCAAGCTTACAAAACGCTACAAATTATCCATTTCTAGAACAAAGGCCAAAAGGCCAAATGGGTCTGTGTAGGTGTGACGCCATCTCATGATAATCACACAAAAGGCAGGAACACTCAAAATTACTGACCCATTTCGGGTACCAAAATTGTTGTATCATTGCAGTGAATTAATTATTACGTATGACATGTGCAGAGAGCTCTCTCTCCTCACGTCTCTTCCTCTGGCTATCTCTGCCTTTGGGGAGCGTCCAGCGTTAGCGCTAAAAATAACAAACTATGCACCACAAAAAACTCCCAAACGAACTGGGCCTTTGAACTATTTGTCATAGACTTTTTTTTGTCGCTGAGCTGCATTGGCCACAAAAATAGCCGCCGCACAAATCTCATTTGGGAGTTGCCGCCGTGTGCTCCATTTGCCATAGAGAAAAAACCACAACAGGAAAGTCAGTTCGTGTATATCAAAGTCGTTGATTAAATACTCTACTTTAAGTTTATAATAATTGACTAATTGTTTATGCTTTGGGACTTGGTATTGAAAATTAAACTGGTGACAGTAAAGTTTTCAGCAAGCTGCTAATTAACAGAGCATTAACATAAATGTAAACATATCATATGGAATTGATTCGAGTTCTGGTAAATGTAAAACGAACGAATTTTGCGGTTTCAAACGTTTTGTCTTGTGGCTGGTGAAATGAAAAGTATATTTCAAATTTGACATTGAAAAATATAACCCACCCACAAAATAAAAATATAGAATCAATCTTTGGACAATTTTAGACAATTTTTGGTAGCTTAAAACAGTCGTCGATAATGTTAGACTAAATAATTAAATTTCTGAACACTTCCTAATTCTTAACGTAAAGCAAAAACGAAAAGTAAAACGACCAACTCGATAGACATTCATCAATCGATAGTCGTGTATCGTTGGGGAAGGGGTTGCCAGACTATTAGAAAAGTTAAAATCGCAACTAAGGAGATGCAATGTGCTCGACTGTGGCCCGATTTCTCAAAGGTTCCGGTTGGCCAACCGCCGGTCAAATTTGTTCCTCCAGTTGACAAGCGGTCAAGTCATTTGGCTTTCTCAACAGCAGTTTCATCAGATATCGATAAACTCCAGACACGGTCAACAAATTAGGTTTTTTTTTGTTAAGGATTTATTCATGCTATTGTCTGATACTCTCCCTCTCTGCTCTCTAAAAACATCGCTTTATAGCAGCGATGTTCAAGAAGAGCGAGGCCAAAAAGTGAGGGTGTATTGGTGTGCGATATTAAAGCGACACAGCCCAGCTTTGAACTGCCCTCAACGACGGCTGGGCAGCAAATGAAGGCAAAGATATATGCCCGACATCGGCATGCGCTCGGCTCGTGTGCGTGTAAATAGCCGATTGCGCTCGGCCCCTGGGGGCTATGGAGGAACATCGCTGCTTTATAGTAGTGGCCGGAAAAATACACAATAACATTTTGGCATTGGTATTTGTGCGCATCATTAGTATGTCTGTCTCTTTCTGACACTCAGTGATGATTGAAGTTGAGAGGAAGGTACCCGCTCTCTTTGCTCGCATCTTAAATGTCAATCTGTGATCAACAGTTGTGAGCGACGCATCCCCGCGGACGAATTTTTTGCGTTCTGCTTCTTAGTTTTGTTTGACGCACGCGCTCTCTCGCTCTCGCTATCTAATATAAGAGGTTGTGTTAGGTATACCTTAGTTGAGAGCAGCATCGCTGTTTCTCTATGCCCAGTGGGTACCGACGTGCCCGACCCTGCTTAATAGACATCTCTGGGGAAATTTCTGACCACTCACGGCTGTAAAAGGTGGGCGAAAAAGTTTTCAGTGTTCTACAGATAGCTTTCGTTTAAAAAACAACACAAATTGTATGGGAATTGGGAAAAAGCACACTTGGAATACTATATTAAAAGTTCTTCAAGCTGTTCCAGCCATAAAAGTAGGACGATTAATTTGTTTAATTACCGTTTTGAAAATACTTTGTCTTTGAGCTTAAATGTATTTAAAAACCAATACTTAACCGAATAGCGAAATAAACTTAAGCCTAAGCAGAAACGGAACTGCAATATGATTTGGTTTGACTCTTATGATTGCTGTATTTACCAACTGCGTTGTACATACTCCAATTGTTTAAAAGAGTATTAGGAAGCGAAATGAAAACGTAAATCTCTTGGCCATGCTTGGACTGTCTCAGTTGCCTGGCCCATCAACCGGCTGCCTGGAAATGTTCCAAAACGTTTTGTCGAAAGAAAAAAAGAAAATTTAATGCGGCCACTGGCTTTTTGACATGCCGCAAACTATTTTCGAATATGTATTCATACTCTCCGATTCGTCTACGTATTCATTTCGTTTTGGTCAGCATTTGGGGAACGTTTGTTTTTGTTATTTTTAGCGCCGGCTAAAGTTGTGAAGAGTGAAGAGAGCTCTCCGGCAGCATCCTTCAACATTTGTTATGTAAATTTTGTGTCGAAGATGATGATGATGATTTGGAGTGAGCGGCTGCTTGGACTCGTTGGAAACTAATAAAACGTCAAAGCATTTTTTCCAACATGCAGAAAAAACCTAGACAACGTCTTGACTTGAAGCTCTCCCTTGTGCATGTTGCAAGTCAAAAAGTTGGTTTGCTTTCATTTTGCCAACTTTCTGTGCTTGCCAAGGGGGAGGGGGACAGTCTGGGGCTTAAAGCTATCTAACTGGCGTATCAGCCATTAAACCTCTCTGAACATTAAAGCCGTGTGAAAATTGCGGCTCAAGTGTTAAACTGTGTGCCATGAGCTGCCCGAGGAGGGTGTTAGGGTGATAAGCAGCTCTCTGTTAATAGAGTTGTCAAGTGCTCATAAAAATGGTACTCTGGCATTGACTGACTACCTGTGGTGTAGGCGGCACGCCTATTTTTGGCTAACTAGGGTTAAGTGCGGCATCATTAGCACACCCACAAATACAGGCAGCAACGAGAGGCCACTTGGACACTCTACTACAAGGTTACAGCAGCAATTTATGACATATCCTTAGGCGCCTTTTTGCACTCCGCATGACTCAGCCCTGTTTGCGTGTATTCACGGCATTAACTTGCCAAGGACCTTCATTTGCCTGTCATTCCCGAGACTTGCTAATAATATTATAAATGCTGCTGATGTTTTAACATTTCCATTTCTCACTTTTTTTTTTGGTTAGCGGCCCAATTCAATTAATTTTTAGGTCCTTTAAGTGGCCCCAGGACTTGCTGTGCTCTTAAATTTTAATGCCTTGCGGTTTATGTGCCATATCTGCGCAATTTTGAGTAAATTAAATTTTAATTGTATGGGGTTTGCCTCAAATTGCCAGTCAGCGCGGCATTGAAATGATTCCCCAGTTTCTCCCAAAAATGTTAGCAGACCATAAATTATTTTGTAGGATTTCAAAAAGGTTAACGAACCATGCAAAATACCAGCAAAAATCTGTTGGAAAATGGTGAAGAAAAAAAGAAGGAACAGCGGCCGGCGGCGGCAACTGCTCTTGAGCTTGAATATGGCAGACGGAGACAGAGTTGTAGTCAGACAGACAGTGAGTAGTGTCTGGGCCGGGACTAACAATTACGTCAATGGCGCAACAGTCATAAAATGTAACCAACACACCGAATGCCGTTGCAATTTGTGAAAGACTCATTTGCGAAAGTTCGACTAGCCACAGCTGAGGGGTAACTTCACTTTGGCATTGTGGCATAATATATATGTAAAGTCTGACTTTGGGCGGCTTGCTCTTTAAAGCTTAAAACTTAAATCGTTATTGAAAAATTGGAAAAAACAATTGAAGAATTAGTGAATCGTATTTCGGTTTCGGTACGTGGCGAACTGATGGTTTCGGTTAAAGGTCCTATCACATTCTTAAATATTAAATCACAGCTGCGTTTTTATACCCTTGCAGAGGGTATTATAAAACTGTGCGGATGTTTGTAACGCATAGAAGGAAGCATCTCCGACCACATAAAGTATATATATTCTTGATCAGCATGACGAGCTGAGTTGATTTAGCCTTGTCCGTCTGTCCATCTGTCCGTCCGTCCGTCTGTCTGTTTCTATGCTATCTCCTCCGTCAGTTTTAAAGCTATCCTCACCAAACTTTGCACGAAGTCTTGTGGTACAAATAGGCTGCACATTTGTCGGAACCGGCCGGATCGGATGACTATAGCATATAGCTGCCATAGGAACGATCGCTCGAAAAACTAGTCTTAGCGTATTTTGTTTTCTTAGTATTACTTATTATCCTTTCCCATGATTTCTCTAAGATTGGTCGAAATCGGATGACTATAGCATATAGCTGCCATAGGAACGATCGGTCGAAAAACTAGTTCTAGTAAGAAAAACTTTTTTGTTTTTAATGAAAACGTCCTTATCATTGACATACAATTAATTTATATCCTTTTACATAATTCTACAAAGTTTTGCCAAAATCGTATGACTATAGCATATAGCTGCGTATGAATGATCTGTCGAAATAGAGTTCTAGTGAAAAAAACTTTTTTGTTTTAAATGGGATCGCCTCCAAATTTCGTAATTAACAGTGTGTTATGCTTTTCCATGATTTCACCAAGTTTGGGATAGATCCCATAGAAAAGTAAGGTCCAAAAAGTAGTCTTAGTTAGAAAAACTTTTCGCCAACAACCAAATCGACCACTACATACACATTTGTTTGTTGTGGGACAAATGCGAGTTAAAAGGAAAACAAACAATTATAGGCAACACCGGTCGCAACGGTGATGGACAGCACTTCACAGGTATAGAGTATATTATAGTCGGGCTTGACGGACTTTTTAAAAAAATTCATAAAATTTGCGAAACACTAATGACTCACATTTACTTCTTAAAGATTATTTTATGTTAATGTTGCCCGCGTCTACGCCTTTGGTGGTCCATCCGGAAGTTCCAATTTTGGCATAATTTTTCCAGCATTTTTTCCCGTATCTCACCGCATTGTCATCCGGTGAGTTTGCTGGGTGTCACGTAAACGTGAGACTTCACGTAGACCCAAAAAATATTGTCAAATGTGGTCAAATCACATGATCTTGGCAGCAAAAACTTGAGATTACTTGCTCACCAAGCTCGCCTCTCAGTTGGTCAATGGTTTTGCGTGCCGTGTGGCACCGTCTTGATGAAACCACTCGTCAGCCAAGTCCAATTCATACATTTTGGGCAGAACTGCAGCGTTGCGGTTTATATTATTTTTGAAAAAGAACGGTCCAATGATATTTCTCTTCGCTTTCAAAAGATCAATGTTCAATCGAAGACCAATCCGTACGGTCATAGATCGATACCAAGCGGAAATGAAAACAGGATAGTCCCGGATACTCTTGAATTTTGTAAATCCAGCTAAAATTAAGTTTATCCCGCGGTAACCACATAAAGATAATATTAAGCAATTATCTATACATCTATATAAAAGTGAAAGTATGTTTGTCCCTTATGGGCGTCTAAACCGCTGAACCGATCTTCACGAATTTTTCCGAGTAAGTTCATGTCGATCAGGAAAGTGTCATAGGCTATGTCTCATGTCTGTGAAATGGTTCAAAAACCGCGAAATTTGCAAAATTGTACCTTCATCCGATTTCAATGGAAATTTGGGAATGGTTGACTTGCCCAGGAAGGTTCTAAATTGAGAAAACTCATTGGGGTGTCGCCCCCGGGACGGTTGTGTTAAACTGTTTGCGCGTAAAGAATTCTGATTTGAGGAAATGGGCGGGAAATTGTCAAAAAACCGCGATAATTAAAAAACTATACCGTTCATCCGATTGCGATGAAATTTTGATCAATGGTTATACGCTTGGCCGCAAAGGTTCCTAAGGTCCAAAAATCGCGAAATTCGCAAATTATAACCATTCGATTGCAATCAAACTGTGGGGAATGAATTAAACGCTTGCTCGGAAGGGTTTCTAGTTAAGAAATTGCAGAAAATTGTCCAAAAACCGCAAAAATTAAACAATTTGCGGTTTCGGTAAATCTTTGGATAGTGGTTCGACGCTTGCCGGGAAAGGTTTACAAGTAGAAGATATGGGCGGAAAATGGTCCAAGAACCGCGAAATTGGCAAAATGTTCAATTTTGATGAAGCTTTGACGAATGGCTGTACGCTTGCCCGCAAAGGTGTCTAAATTGAAGAAATGGGACGGAAATGGTCATCAAAACTGTTCCGTTCATCCGGGTGCCATAAAACTTTGGGCAACGCTTTCCCGCGAAGGTTTCTAAGGTCAAAAAATCGCGAAATTTGACAAAATAAACTTATGAGTATTTATGAAAGCGCTTAGTGCTTATATTACAATGCAAGCGTTGGTAATATATTGCGAATATTGCGAAATTTGCAAGTTTTGGATTTGAGCCTATAATATTGTGAAGACTTGAAAGACGGCAATTGTAGATGGCTAAATAGGGGGGATAAACAAAGCGGTCAAAAAAGTCACGAAATTTGCAAATTTCATGAGTTTAGATATAATGAAGATGAAGATGTTAAATAGATGGCGACTGGCAGCCAACACTAGCTTAAATACAGTCGCTCTCATAAGTATCTTAAGGACCCGGGCGACGCCGGGTAGTTTATAACTAAATTCAATCAAAGCAGAAGCATTTTGCCGAGGGTATTATTACATTGTCC
Organism: Lordiphosa collinella; assembly: GCA_018904265.1. Lineage (NCBI taxonomy): Eukaryota > Metazoa > Arthropoda > Insecta > Diptera > Drosophilidae > Lordiphosa > Lordiphosa collinella. The sequence continues at coordinate 78,292 of JAEIFV010000770.1, forward strand.
GGATGTTTGTAACGCATAGAAGGAATCATCTCCGACTACATAAAGTATATATATTTTTCATCACCATGATGAGCTGAGTTGATTTAGCCTTGTCCGTCTGTCTGTTTCTATGCTATCTCCTCTGTCAGTTTGAAAGATATCTTTACCAAACTTTTTACGAAGTCTTCTGGTACATATATGCTGCACATTTTTCGGAACCAGCCGGATCGGATGACTTTAACATATAGCTGTCATAGGAACGATCGGTCGAAAAACTTGTTTTAGTGAGAAACACTTTTTTGTTTTCAATGGAAACGCCTCCAAACTTCGAATTTCTTATTTTACTATCCTTTCCCAGTTTTAAAAGTTTGTCCTTTTACCCATCATCTGTTACTTTTTGTTTTCTGTGTCTTTTCTTTTTTTGTGCTTTCACATGTCAAAATCGGATGACTATAGCACATAGCTACCATAGGAACGATCGGTCGAAAAACTAGATCTAGTAAGAAAAAGTTTTTGGTTTTTCAATGGAAACGTCTTTATCATTGACATACAATTATTTAATATACTTTTACACGATTCTACAAAGTTTTGTCAAAATCGTATGACTATAGAAAAAGAAGTTCTAGTGAAAAAAACTTTTTTGTTTTAAATGGGATCGCCTCCTAATTTCGTAATTGTTAGTTTGTTGTGCTTTTCCATGATTCCACTAAGTCTGCTCCATAAAAAAGTAAGATATAAAAAGTAGTCTTAGTTAGAAAAACTTACTTCGAAAAACTTCGGCCGAGCCGAAGTTAACTTTCCCCTATTTTTGTTACTTACAGAGTAATTACAATTCGAAGCTGAGTATTTTGCGTTAACTGTGATTCATTGGAAATTCCGGTGAAATTGTAGTGAGTGCAATTGTTGTTGTTCTTTTTGTTGATATCATACAGAATTGTGGCAGACGCTACGTCGTCGACTGATTGTTGCCTCTTGGCGCTTTGCTTCTGCCAGATTAACTCATTCATATATTCATGTTGCCCAGGAGGTGAGGAGGGGGGAAAGAGGAAAGAGTGAGCGGGTGAGTGGGGGTTGCATTGTTGAGAGCCAGCCTTTTATTTAGATTATTTTCATTTCAAAAGTTGGCGGCGCAAAAAAAACCGCAAGTCGAGAACTTTTGTGTGTGAAGTTAGGTGAAATATTTAAAGTACGCCCTGTGCAGTTAACACACACACTTACACATACAGACGGAGCGAAATTGGCTTTGTAGTTGTGGCTCGTTTAACTTTGAGCAGCAGCCGGCTTGCCGGTTTTGCTCCGTCTGCCAACTGCAACTTTAATTGGCGTTGGCAAACGTGTTTTATTTTTGACTAAATTTGGCTGCATTTCCGACACACGATTTTTAAAGCGAGGTCAACTCATCGCTTGTATTTTAGACTTACCTTATAGCAGAAGGAAGAGAGCAGTGACTGGGTGGTTGCTCGGATTGACATCCCCTTTGGACCCAAAACAGAGTCACCCGCTTTGGCAAAATGCAAGAAATTAAATGATAATTTATTGTGAGCCAAACACACGCAAACAAACTCACACAGCGGCACACTCTCTCACGCTCGCTCTCTCTCGCTCGCGCTGTGTGTGTGTTTGTGTTTTGTTTGTTCTTCTGCGATTGACTTTGCTTTTACTTTACTTTTGCTGCTGCTTGCAACATCAACCACATTTCACTTGTGATTGAACTTGAATGCACTTTTCTCTTTGGTTGTGATTTGTATTTGCTTTTAAATTTCTTTTGTTGTTTTGACTGCGGCAAATGCGGCTTCTTCTGGTCCACTTCTCCTTGTTTCGCGAGTTATCCTGGCGTTTGCTTTACACTCGTATCCTGCGTAAGCAAGGATATTTTTCTTAGCTTGGGTGCGTGTTGCAGCCCCCGAGAGAAAACGCACCTTCAACGCCACATTTTCACACAAAACTTAGGCCTCACAACACGAACATTGAACTCAGAACAATTTCCGTTGTTTATTTCGTCAATTTAACTACATTTTTCTTTTTTGAAACAATTATTAACAATTGCCACACACTCCCACGCGCAAGACCCCTCCTCCAAACAGTTTTCTCGAAAATCAACTGGCTATCGAGTGCAATGTGACCAGTTAGGTTTAAGGATGGAATACTGTGAAAATGGCCAAGCGTTACGTTAATTTCGTTACGTAAAACGTTACGGTAAACTTAATAGAGACACTGAGTGGCGCGCTGTCAATGGCGGGAATTTGAATTTATAAACTATAGTCCAGTCAAATTAGGTAAAAAGGGCATATTTATGCATGAAATATTGACCAGCCAGATAGGGTAGGAAAGGGCTTAAATTTAAATTTGTGTCACCCTGTGTCATTGGGAACGGCCACCATATTGGTCAATATATCATGCATCGAAAAATTCTAATTTGACTGGAATACTATGCTTTTTAGTTTTCTTATTTAATCTGTTTCCATCATATATTTTTATGCTATATTTTTTATATATATTACCTTTGGATAAATTTTGCTGATACAACAAAATGAATAATCCAAAATCAGCTATTTTTTAAATAAGCAAGTAATAAAAAGTCTGAAATAGTGTAATCAAACTTTACAAGATACTTTACAAGATACAAAAAACAAAGCAAAATTGAGCTTTATTTGACACATACAAAGTAGCTGTCTAGAAGATGAGAAATGAGCCATTAGTCTAGTCATATTTAAATCTTTAGAAATATTCCCAATTTCAGTTTCTTCAAATAAAAAAAACATTTGCGAGCATTGATTCGACTTACTAAAATTTGGCCGAGATTATAACATCGTGTTATCCTTCATCGATATGACGATATTTTTTCCCATCCCTAGCAGACGTGCAAAAGAATGCATTACGTTATACGTAGTGATTGTACGCTTAAGATTTGGTTTTGCCGGCGCTCCACTCTGCTAACGAAATATAGACAACAAATGCATCTAAATACATAAGATATTGATTACATAATTAATATATTTAAATAATATAATTATTATATTTACTGCAATTGCTCAAAAAATTTTTTTTTTAAATTTATTCACTGATATCGATAGTCGATTACTTATGCTTTTTACTTACAGCTTTTTCAAAGAGCTTTATTCAAAGAGCTTTTTCGATATTCGTTTGAATCGCTTTTTTCGAGCTCGAATTGATAAATGTTCCCATCAAGCGCTAGGTGTCGTTTATTGGTTCGAACCAAAACCTTAATCCAAGCTGGGGAATTCCTGATAGGCCCTACTTCCCGATTCATCATTGATTCTGACCGAGACTTAGTAGAAACTATACTCGCTGGGAAAAACTGTGTAACGAACTCTAGCCTTGGGAGTGCTCGCCGAGTACGCATTGTGCCTCTCTGACAATTGGTGTTCAAGTTGCAGTACCGTAATCGGCTATGGGTTCTACTTGTTGCCTTCTTCCCACGTTCACTTTTAGTGACCGATTTCGTTCTCTCGAGTTGTGTTGTCGAGTTGTGGCAATTTTATAATATTTATAAGGATTTTTAAGCTATTTTATACTTTTTAATTGGCTCGTAGTGCATAAGTGCTTAATCAAGTTAACGGTTTGTTGAAATGACATAATTATTAGATAAGAAAAGAACAACCTTTAGAGCAATAAACTTATCAAATTCTATATAAATAAGTGGCCTGAACGATAAATCAAGTTTTCGCATTGACCTAGCGCAACGAGTGACTACACCACCAGCACTTTTTTGCTCAAGATAAATTCAATCTTTTGGCACAATGATTGATCAGTTTTTGTTAAAGATTATGTGGCATTAACTTGGTTACCTGGAAATTTAGAATGAGTCTAAGTTTTATCAATCCAAAGTGTTTTTGTAATTCGACAGTGAACTCATATTACTTTTATCAGCATCTGGTAACTGTTCGAAAGACAATGTTCTTAAGATAGTTGTGTAACTAATGATTTTTCCTTGTTCCACTGACGAATGTTTATCACGGTTACACGCGAATGGTCAAAGTTAAACTAAAGTAAACAAATATCAGCTGTTTGTATTGTTTTGATTTGCAATTGCAAATTGAAATTTTAATTAGCGAGGACCATTTCGATGTTTTGGAAATGAGATGTGTCTGAAAACTCAGCTTTCGTGTCGAAAAGGACAAATTCAACGTGTTGATGGCTATTCCATTAGATAAGCGAATTGCAATTGCCTTGTATACGCTTGGCCCCTCAGCCGATTTTTGGACAATTGGCAGGTTGTTCGGCGTGACGACTTCCATGGTCGGTTAAATCCTCCATGTAATGGCCTGCTTTCGAGTTCTATTCATCTGATAAACAAATATTATTAATAATAATTTATCTATATATATATATATGTAAGTTGGAAAAATGGCCAAGTAATGGTCCAAAAACCGCTAAATTCGCTAAATCATGCCGTCCATCCGATTGTAATGAAATTTTCGGGATTGGTTATACACTTGCCATGAAAGGTTTCTAAGTTGAAGAAATGAGCGGAATATGGTCCAAAAACCGCGAAGTTTGTCAAACCGGGAAGGTTCTGAGTTGAAGAAATGAGCGGGAAATGTTCCAAAAACCGCGAAATTTAAAAAATAATACCATTCATCCGATTGCGAAGGTTTCTAAGTTGAATTAATGGGCGGAAAATGATCCAAAAATCGCGAAATGATAAACTATCAAATGATCATATATGAAAGCGCTTAATTTTGAGACTACAATGCTGGCGTTGGTAAATGGAAGATGCAGATTGAACGGTCCAAAATGCTAGGAGGTGTAATCTAAAGGGTCAAAAAAGTCGCAAAATTTGCAAAATTTTAACATTTTCCATTTGAGCCTAGATTATGAAGAAGACTTGATAGACGACAATTGTAGAGTAGGATAAAATGGTCTCATTGTCGGGAAACTCGCAAAATTTTCATATGAGTTTAGATTATCATGAAGACGGGTAAGTTGAGGAGAAGATCGAGAGTGATAAATGAAAAGGGATATAATCTAATAATGAATGTCTTGTCTGAAATTTGAAATTTTAATTTCTCAACATTTAAAAATTCAATCATATAAATCCATTTTTGTGCAGTTATGCCTCCCAAAAAACGTTCGATTGGTTGTTCTACGTCTCAAGCACAAAAGAAAAAGGCAAAACTAGCTTCTGAAACAAAAGAGCAACGAGATGCAAGATTGAAAACTGACCGAGAAATGCATGCGAGAGCCCGTTCATCGGAAGCGAACGACCAACGAGAAGCGAGATTGGAAGCCGACCGAGAACTTCATATGAGAGCCCGTGCATCGGAATCGAACAAGCAAAGAGAAGCGAGAATGGAAGCCGACCGAGAACTGCCTGCGAGAGCCCGTGCATCGGAATTGAAGGAGCCAATTAAAGAAAAAATAAACAATTGCAAAATGCACTAAAAACAATTACTTTCGTTGGTTTATTTTTATAATAGGGGAAGGCAGAACAACGTCTGCCGGGTCAGCTAGTATATAATAATAATTTATTGTTTAAAAAAGAATTCAAGTTTTGCAGCTGTTCTATTGATGACACTTGGACCTATCGATAGAAAATCTAGCCTTTTAGCGGAAAAAAGCTAGAAGCGCCCATGCGAATGTCAAATGTAGTAAAAGTGATTTGATCATCCGCAGCGGATGATGTGCCGAATAGACATTCATCTCTTATGGGGAAAGAATGAGGTCATTTAGCTCATCCAGTGAATGACCAACAGAATGCGCCAGTGGACAAGGGTATAAGACTGGATCTTGCTTGTGGGAAAAAAGGTGTAGAGGGGCAAGCGACACCACTTCACCACTCTCCTACAAACGAAAGTTTTTTCAAAAACTTTCGGGGCTGACACAGAAACTTCTTTCAACCACATTCCAGCCGAATTCCAACTCTTCGTTGCCGCAGAAATCTTATTCGGTTGGTTTCAAATCTCTCGCATTTTGTTAGGAGATTTTGGTAAACCAAACAATGCCATCATGACATGTCTAAATAGTTATGAATATATCAAAATAGTTATGAATAAACCCAAAAATTTTTTCGGAACTGCGGTTCGCGGTTTCGAAACCAAAATATCCAATGGTTAAGGTTCGGAAATTTGAGGTTTAAGGTATTTGGTTATCTAACGGAGACAGACAACCAAATTACAATACTCGTCTGATTTTTATGACCCACACGATAAGCCATATCAAATGAGTTGCTATCAGTTGTCCAATCAGTATCTCCAATTAAGAGCAAATTTGGTGTTCTCCCGCTCGAATGGTTATTATCTTACCTAGCCATACCAATCTGACTTCGAGCCGGCTAACATGCATCTAAAAATAAAAAAGGTCGCCAACAGAAGTATTTGCCAAAAGCAAAAAAAGTAAACGCGCAGAGCACAGCCCCGGCCACCGCCTCCCTGTGCTCTTAGCAAGCATTACGATGCGGCGCCAAAGCAGGGGCGGTTAAAGTTTTATTCAAAAAAAAACTTTCAAGATGTTCCGTCAACCACGACCCAGCTCAGCAGTCGCGCACACTAACCGCTGAGCCACTCCGGCCACCAAAATGTGCCTGAGTTATTTACTTAACCTTATGGATATGATTGAATTTTTAGTAAAAATAACAAGAGTTCAATCTGGCTGTGCTGGGGACTCAAATATTTTTGATATTATAGCACACAGTAAACAATATTCAACAGTTTCGAAACTAAATGAAATGAAAAACTACACTGCGGGTCTGAGAAAAATATACTCTAAAGTCGCAATTCGCGCCTCAAGGCTAGTAGGTCGACGTTGGTTTGCTGCAGTGCTTAAGTGAGCACACTTGACCTTGATTTACTTATATCTTTTTTAAGTTCTTCTTAATGTTTAACTTTTTTCCAGGAAAGTTGCTAACTAGTCCATCAGTTAAAGTAATTGCCAATCAGTTACCCCTTACCCAAATACACATGTTGGTTGTCCGGAAACAATTCATTCACTGTCAATTCATTTCTGATAAGGCTTCCAGTGGATGCTCAGCGATATCGTACCACAGTTTGGAGGTGACAGGGCATGGTCTTATTAGTCGTGTCGGGTACCTAGTAGGTGGCACATCGTTATGGCACACCGTAGCCCTATCGCTCATGGGCTATTCAAATGGCTTGTCTTTGGTTTTATAGTGCTAATTGTACTATTTTATATAACAAATCAAGAGAACGCTACAAATTACAAATTATGGCTCAATAAAACCATGATATTGAATGAAACCAGAGTTGAAAGTGAAGAAGATGTAAATGTCAGTGAAACTACAATAAGTAAAGAAAATACAAATATAAAGAATGCCGAATTGCCTTTATATTTTGTGGAGAGTGCCAAGTGTAAAATACCCTATATAGATCCCTTTAATAATGAAACAATGGCAGTATACAAGCCCATGATATTTGAGACCTGCAGCAACGACTCCGCCCTGGTCTCACCCATTTACGATCAGAATCGTCGACGCTATGTGCTGCACATCAATGAGACTGTGGCCACAATTTTACTCAACTCCAGTGAAATCGAATACAATTGTTATTATCAAGAAGTCGTGCGCGAAGCACCGCACATGACAGTTATGATAGGTAAATTATTACACTAATTTACAGCTTTTTCGATGCCAAAAATGCTATTGCCATTTATCAAGTTTTTTGATAGAGTTAGTAACTTGGAAGTGGAAATGTAATTATGTTTTAATCAGGGATTAACACCGGAACCGGAACCGTAAACCGAAATAAACCGTTTTAAATCACGTACCGGAACCGAAACCGGAACCGATACAAAATTTTTTTTGAGAACCGAATACCGTTTACCGTTCTTATTGGAACCGAAACGTTGGTACCGATACTGTTTTGGTTTTTTTTTACCTTTGAAAAGCCTGTCGTAGTTTTGGTCAGTTGCTTGTAACGCAACGAAGAATCCTTTACACGATGTCAAATTTTCTTGTCACTTTTTAAGAAAGCGAAAAACGTCTGTCAGAAGACATCTTCAACATTTCTTCAATTTTGCGGACGCAGATAACGACATTCTTCCTATCGGAAAGTGTGGGACTCAGTTGCTGAGGTGGCCATAGCTAAACATCAAGCCGAAAATCTAGTTTTGGATGATTTTTATTCCATTTGGATACACTGCGAATTGGAAATATCGAAAAATACGTCCTCTCTAGCGAAATCGCTCGTTTAGGAAATAGGAAAGAGTGAGAAATGCTTTTTTGAGAACAATGCTTTTCTAATTGTCAGATTTTTTGACCCCATGTAAAGGGTGATTTTTTAGCTAATATCTTTTTGGCAACACTGGTTTAAACAGTTCACGCACGTTTCGTGTTTTGTTTCACTGTCAAACATCTTCAGTTTGGTCTATAATTTAACCATGAATCGTCTTTCAAACGAACAACGCTTGCAAACTGTTGAATTTTATTATCAAAATGCGTGCTCAGTTAAGAAAGTTCATCGCGCGCTTCTTCCATTTTATGGTCAGTTTAATCGACCCACTGAAGCGGCTATTCGGGCTATTATGACTAAATTTCGCACCAAATTTACATTGTTGGACATTAAACCACCAACACGCTTACGTAGAGTGCGAACTGAAGAAAATATCGCAGCTGTATCGGCCAGTGTTAATGATGACCATCAATTATCGATTCGTCGCCGTTCGCAGCATTTGGGCCTCTGTTACTCAACAACGTGGAAAAATTTGCTGAAGGATTTAAGTGTGAAGCCTTTCAAAATACAGCTGGTGCAAGAATTGAAGCCGAACGACCTACCGCAACGTAGAATTTTTGGTGAATGGGCTCTTGGAAAGTTGGCCGAAGATCCACTTTTTTACCGAAAAATTGTGTTCAGCGACGAAGCTCATTTTCGGGTCAAAGGGTACGTAAATAAGCAGAATTGTCGATTTTGGAGAAAATATATCCGCCAGGAGCATTGCAAGAGCTACCAATGCATCCAGAAAAAGTTACAGTTTGGTGCGGTTTATGGGCTGGTGGCATCATTGGACCGTACTTCTTCAAAGATGATGCGAATCGTAACGTAACTGTGAATGGTGAGCGCTACCGTGAGATGATATCCAACTTTTTTTGCCCAAAATGCAAGAGCTTGACTTGCATGACATGTGGTTTCAACAAGACGGTGCCACATGCACCACATGGACTTATTGAGAGGCGAGTTCGGTGAATATTTTATTTCACGTTCGGGACCGGTCTATTGGCCGCCTAGATCGTGCGATTAAACGCCTTTAGACTATTTTTTGTGGGGCTATGTTAAAGCTCATGTCTATACAGACAAGTCCGCTTCAATTGACGCATTGGAAGACAACATTGAAGCATTTATTCGTGAGATACCGGCCGAAATGTTGGAAAGAGTATGCCAAAATTGGACTAAGCGGATGGACCATTTGAGGCGCAGTCACGGTCAACATTTGCATGAAATAATCTTCAAATTTCATGCATTTTTCTGTATTTTATGTGTTTTTTTTTTAAAAACATTCCTATAGCTCTTAAAAAATCACCCTTTATAAGAAGCATATGTCCCATACATTTCAGATCTCTATCTCTTACCATCTCTGAGATCTGTTTGTTCGTATGGACAGACAGATGGATATGGCTAGATCGACTCGGTTGTTGATGTTGATCAAGAATATATATACTTTATAGGGTCGGAGCTGCTTCCTTCTACCGGTTACATACTTTTGCACAAACTTATTACTTATACTCTGTGTACCTCTGGCACAGAAAATAAAAACTATCGCTTGTCGCTGTCTCCCGCTAGCGCTTGAAAGTCTAGTGCCCTAAGATGCAGATGTCCGTGTGTTCAATCTTCAAGGTCTTGAGTTGAAATCACCTCTGTTTAGTTTGAGTGGTTAGCGGTTCGGTTTGGTTGAATGAATCCCAAAAATTTAGGTTTAAATATTTACTCTGGTATTTGTCTCTTACTTTTTATGCGTATCCAAAATCGTTCTTAAAATTGTTTAATGGAACTTCAATTTTTTTCGCAGAATGGAACGCAAGTACTTCTCCCAGGATTATGTGGTGCCACTGCATGTGCAGGGTATAATATTGGCCTGTCACAGGATTGACAATACCTCGCACATACTTCAGCAAGATGCCTATTCACTCATTCAATATATGCCACCTCCCATTCCCAAGGGGATCTCTTTAAAGCCAGGAAAACGCAAGCCAAGCGTCATTATGTTCGGCATAGATAGCTTGTCTAAGATCAATCTGAGACGCACCATGCCCAGAGTGTACAATTTCCTAACACGCAGCGGTTGGTATGAAATGCAAGGATACACCAAGGTGAGTGAAGTCTATGTCATGACAGACCAAGTCTAATATTGTTCGCTTACCAGATAGGTGATAACACTTTTCCAAATCTCTTGGCCGTACTAACTGGTTACACTCCCGACACACTTAAGGAAAAAGTCTGCGATTGGGAACTGAAAGGCTGCTTTGATAGTTCTCCCTTTATATGGAAGTACTTCAACAATGCCGGCTACTTGACGGCCTTGGGGGAGGATGAGTCTGGTATGAATACGTTCAATTATTTGAAGCCAGGCTTTCTGAGGCAACCGACTGATTATTACCTCAGGCCCTTTCAGAAGGCCATAGATTATACTATGGACTTTTGGAAGTGTGAGGAGTGCTCACTGAAGTACTGCATTGGCAGGCGGATTACCAGCAGTTATGTCTATGATTTTGGTGCAGAGTTTGCTCGTCGCTATGTGGATGAGCGACCCATTTTTGGACTATTCTGGTCAAACAGTTTTAGTCATGATGACTACATTATGCCCTCGAAGATGCAAGATTATGTTTTGCAATATCTGTTAGACTTTGAGAGGGATGGAGTGTTGGAGCAAAGTATAGTCATATTTCTGTCGGATCATGGGGCACGCTATGGCAAGATCATGTCGTTTGCCAGTGGCTTTCTGGAGTCACGTTTGCCTTCTATGTTTATTTACCTGCCACCTTGGTTTCGTGTCCATTATCCAGAGTATGCGGCGGCTCTGCAACAAAATCAAAATCGTTTGACCTCCAACTATGATCTACACAACACGCTGAAGCATATCATCGAACTGGGCGGCACTCCGGATGGTACCGCCCTACCCAGATCTTACGATTGTCCCAAATGTCACTCGCTGTTCTATGCCGTGGATGAGGTGAGGTCCTGTGAAGATGCTGGGATACCCGAGCATTACTGCGCCTGTGTGCCCTATAAAACCATCTCAGATAAATGGGCGGAACGCATTGCTCCACGCGTCATTGATCATATCAATGAGTATCTCAGGGACAAGAATCTGAGCCAGCATCTGCAGCAAACTCAGTTTAAATTATGTACACAGAACTGAAATAAAAGTCGATCTGGAACAGAACTATCACCAGGAGGTGCCCAAGCAGGATTTAGCTGTTTACCGCACCAAGTTCAAGGTGCAGCAAAATAGCGCCGATTTTCATGCCACGGTTAAGTTTAATAACATCACCGAAAGTGTGGAGGTCGATGTGGAGACCATAAGTCGCACCAACTCCTACGAAGAAGACTCATCTTGTATCACAGATAAAATGGCCAAGTTGTATTGTATATGCATAAGTAAACTCAAGGAGTAGTACGTTTAATTAAACTTTATATATGTCTGATCTTAGCAAACCTCTTTTAAGTGTGGCAAGTTACGGTTAAGAAACTTTGTGGCCTCACAGCAGTAGGTATATCCCGCCTCTTTGGTCTGTTGTAGCTGCACGGAGTCGGGACAGGGCACCACTTGCTCGCAATAAGTTGGAGGCAGCGGCACTTGCTCTGCTGCATGCACATTGTTCAAGGTGAAGAATACAGTGCGCGAGTCGGCGCCATCGCTTACAATCTTGTACAGCCATTCGGGTACGGGATTTTTGCCATCACCATTTAAATATATCGATGTCATTTGTCCATTTCGATTGGGCAACTGCAGTACACCAATTGCTCCGGTGCACACACGCAACACTTCAAAGCGTCGCTCTGTCAGTTGTCGCCGCACCCAATTCTCAATGATCTTCCAGTTGCTACGATTAATGGTACGAAATTGGGCCACCACATTGATATACTTGAAGGTTGCCCGCTGGTTCTGGTCGAATATAAAATCACCCGAAGGTACCAAATGGCCGCGATCAAATATAAGATCTCTTGGCTCCTTCACATACAACTGTTGTGGTCCTAGTAGTTCTTCGAATCGCTTGTAAATGTTTCTACCTTCAAAGCTGGCTGCAGTCGCTCCAGTGATAATGCCATCCGAAGTGAAACTTTGCAAGGGTCGATTTGCGGCTAAAGAAATGTAATGAACGGTTGTGATTAGTAAGGATAAGTACAGAAATGGCGGAGCTATAATAATACGAGCTTCTGGCATGTATTTGGAATTAGTAAATAACGTTGCATACTTTTGGCGTTTCCTGAAGGAACACAACACAACATTTAGACATTTCAGTGACCAAAACAGTAAATATCAGGCCTGTTTCGGTTTTCACATATTTCTTCGATTTCAAATGAAAACAAAATCGAACGATTTTGTTTTAGCTGTTCTGATATTCGAACGATTTGCAATTCGAATGTTTCATTTCCAAATTGTTTCCGCTCACTAAACTTTCACCCTAATCAGCTGGTGAAGCCAAGCAATCCAATAAATAATCACTCAAAATAGCTGAAAATAGGTTTATAATGTCGTTTCTATTTTAAATGGCATTTTATGTACATGTTTCCTGCGTTTCATAAAAAGTGAAAACCAGAACAGCTTGAACAAAATATGTGAATTCGATTTGGATGGCACATTGCAAAATTGAAGCTATTCATAAAAATTATTAATCTGTTTATTAAAAATCATTTTTAAGGGAATGTAACTATCGAATTGTGAAGACCGGAACAGGTAACCAAATCGACTTAAACCAAATGGACTTAAATAAAATGCGAAGAGTTTTGTTGGCTTGCAATGCAGCTATAGTTGCCACAATCGCTCTACATAAGAAGCAAGAAAGTGTTGGGTTAACTCTTAGTTGCAGGAAAGATCCAAGAGGGGCAGAAGCTTTCCACGAATGCGTGGGCGTGTTCAGGACTATCCCAAATTTATCAGGGAAAACCTCAAGGCCTTTGTCGATTTGCAAGATGGAGCGGTACTGCTGTCGGTATTACTGGCAAAATGATTACGCAGCATTACCCGAGCATTCGTAAATAAATAAATAAAATAGTACTCACGATTTGTCAATGAAAATAAAACACAAGTAACATTATGGTTTCGTGGTTTTTTCCAATAATAATTATATTTACCTTCCTTTCCGAAGGCAGAACCTATACCCTCCCAGATGCTTATCAAAATGCTGCTTATAGGTCAGCTCTCACAGCACAGGTTTCTCCTTAACTAATCTGATAAGGGCCACCTTTTCCTATTTTGAGAAGTGGCTCACCCTCTTGTAATGCTTTTTGGTGGTTTTTGCACTCATTGCAAGGCACTGGTTTTTCTTGTCGGGCGCCGCACAGTGTGCGGCGCAAACACTGACAGTTAATTACGAAAAATATGGTTTAGGTATATTTCGAACCTTCAAAATCAACAATCATCGATAGACAATTGCGAGACACGCTGTGATCGGGTGGCAACGCTGTGCTATCGATATGATATTTCGCATGTCAACTCCATACACACTTTCGAAATGACAACCTGCGAAATTCGTACGAAATATTTTTTTTGTATGGGATTTTCGATTTCGAAGCCATTTCGCAGGTATCTCCGTACCTAGCTTTAAATGGAATCGTAAGGTCCGAAAAGTAGTCTTATTTAGAAAAACAAACTGCAAGGGTATAAAAACTTCGGCCGAGCCAAGGTAAACTTTCCTCTATTTTCATATTTGTATTTTTTTTTTAAGCCATTACTCGCTACTGAAATCATTTATAGAACGTCTATACAATAACGACTGGAATAAGAATTGATAGTACACGTTCAATATTTGTTGTAAAATGAATAAATGTAAAAACAATTAATTTAACTTAAATTTTTAATGGGAGCGACAGGGTCTTACGTTTTCGAAATAATTAATTATATGGCACGTTTCGAAAATAAAAATTTTTACAACGAAATCTTTAGTACATTTTTATACTCTGTACCAGAGGTACACAGAGTATAATAAGTTTGTGCAATCATGTACGACTGTCCGTCTGTCCGTATGTCCAATCAGATCTCAGAGATGATAAGAGATAGAGGTTCGACTTGTATGGGAGAAAAACTTCTTATATTTGCAGGCAGATCAAGTTTATTTTCAATTTTGGCCACGCCCTCTCCCTCCCTCGCAATATCGGAAAAACGTCATATCTCCCACAGTTTTATAGTTAGAAGGTTCGTTTCTTCTGGACATATTTAGTAATTCTTTATTGATCCGCCAAATTAATTGTAAAGATCGGATAAACGATAGTCGAGTTAAAAGGAAAACAAACAATTATGTGTAGCACCGGTCGCAAAGTTGAAGGGAGCATCCCCGACCACATAAAGTATATATATTCTTAATCAGCACGACGAGCCTGTCCGTCAGTCCGTCTGTCTGTTTCTATGCTATCTACTCCATTAGCTTGAAAGCTATCTTCACCAAATTTGCACGAAGTCTTTTGGTACATGTAGGATGCACATTTGTCGGAACCGGCCGGATCGGATGACTATAGGATACAGCTGTCATAGGAATGAAACGGCTCCAAACTTTGTATTTCTTAGTATACAATGCCTTTTTATGATTCCACCAAATTTGGTCGAAATGGGACATCTATATAGTATAGCTGTCATAGAAAAGTAGAGTCTGAAAAGTAGTCTTAGTTAGAAAAACTTTTTGTTTTTGAAAGAAAATGTCTTCAAAACTAGCATGTAAATGTTTTATATGCTCCCACACAATTTTACAAAATCGATCGGTCTAAAGACTGGTTTTTGTGAGAAAAACTTTTTTGGCATATATTTAGTTTTTATACTATTACACAATTTCACAAAGTTTTGTCAAAATCGGTTGTCTATAGCATATAGCTGCAGTGTGAATGATCAGTCGAAAACTAGTTTTAGTGACAAAAACTTTTTTGTTTTAAATGGAATCGCCTTCAAAATGTACATGTTTGTTTTGCTTATCCAAGAATCCACTAAATTTGGTCGAAGTCGGACATCTATATAGTATAGCTCCCATAGGAAAATAAGGACCGAAAAGTAGTCTTTTTTAGAAAAACAAACTGAAAGGGTATTAAAAACTTCGGCCAAGCCGAAGCTTACTTTTCCCTATTTTATCTTTTCATTTTATTAAATACTCACAGTATTGAAAGCTTTCTGTTTGTTTGAAGAAGGTGTTTAAATAAGAGCATATGTACTTATGGCCACATATGTGACTTGATTAAACATTCACGGAAATGTTTTGCTTGTTTGTTAATTATATTTTTTTCACTTTAATAAATAGAAGAAATTGCGTGATTAAAAAGCTTCAAGCCGCATGTCAGCAATTTCAAAAAGTATCAGGAAATGCCAACCAAGCGAAAAATACCAACCCAAAATTCAGATTTGCCAAGTGCTAATAATTTCCAGAATAGTTAGGGAATACTTAACTTAATACTTTTATTAAACTACTTAGTATAAGTGAGTTTTTTAACGAACAAAATAATACCAACCGAACTTACTACGCTGCTTGCTTTCTTTTTTTTAATTCAATCGAAAAAAATCAAATATCAGCTTGTTTTGTCGAAAAGTGTCAACAGAGAAGAAATAATATGGAAGAATGCAATAAAACTAGAGGATATAACAATTTACTTGTCCTCCAATCGATTTTATCTAATAGCCTATTTCCACTATAGCAAGTATGTACATATTTTCACATATTATAACATATCCAAAAATATGTACCATTTTTTCCATAGGAAAAACGAGAAAGCAAAACTAACTTTTCGAAGTTAAATACAGTTGAAACTTTTGTGACCACTGACTTAATTTTGCGACCAATGACTTAATTTATAAGCTTTATGTCTTGTGTCATCGGGATATTAAAAAAAAAAACTAAAAAAAAAATTTGTATGGCAGCTACAAGAAGTGACCATCCGATTTTCGCGGTTCTGACATATGTGCAGTGTGCAGCTAAAATATGACTTGTGCAAAATTTCACCTTGATAGCTTCAAAGCTGAGGGACTAGTTTGCGAAGAAACAGACAGACGGACGGTTGTGGTCGGAGATGATTCCTTCTATGCGTTGCAAACTTCTGGGCATAACTATAATACACTTTTCAAGTGTATAAAAAGCTTTGTTCTTAAACTAATTCCATAAAAAACTTACACACAGTAAACGGATATGCCAGATGAACAGTAAAGTGTGCTGTTACCGTCTTTGCATCATAGCAGCTTCTATAGATTTCCAAAAACTGCGTCTCACTTAGCTTATAGCCTACTCGATACATGGTATAGGGACAGCTAGCATCTTCAATCTTTTCCACAATGGCTTTAAGCGGATTACTGCAATCGTTCATGGGTAACGAGGGCTTAAAGCTTCCATTTGCTTGACATTTAGTTTGCACCACATCTTGGGGACTGCAAATCATTTGCAATATCTGATCGGTTGGTACCACATCCAAACGCTGTGGAAAGTATTGTGATTCAGCTTGAAATGCAAAGATCCGATTTGTTTCTGACATTTGGCTGCTGTTTAGCTGGCAATCAGCCAAAGTTTGGGCCCATACTAGCGGAAACAGGTTAACACATTTGTAGCGCTTTGACAAGGCAATTCACTTACGTAGCGAGAGAAATAAACATACATAGACCAAACGGTACATCTTGACTATAGAAGCACAATCAGCGAACTGAGTTACTTGACATTCAATTCATTAGACCTATCAACACTTGCTCTAGATCTCTGAATCTTTATCTCTAGCACACACTCTCGCTGTGTGCCTATTTCTCTCTCTCTCTCTCTCGGTTTCTCTGTTTTGAAAGCTGCTTAAGTTCAATAACAAACCTGCGACGCTTAGAAATTGCCATTTATTTGACAGGTCATCGCTGATAAAAGCTACACTGAGAGAAAGACATAGTATATCAAACAATTTACACTTGGGTTTAACTAACAATTTAATTTAAAGTGCTTACACTTAAAACTCTTACTTAATAAGCTCATAACTCATTTTTATTGAAGTGCCCTCAAGTGAACGATGACTGTTACTGGCTATATCTCTAGTTGAGTGAATAATATTAAGTTGAAACTGTGTCTTAAATATTATTCATTAATTCTAAGCACGTTTTTTATTTGTTTTTGTAAATCAGTCGTTAATTAAGACATTCGGCAAATGCTTGCCACATTTGCAGTCTCTCTTCATGGGAGGCATTTCTTTGTAGCTCGCTTTGGTTGGGTTCCCTTATGTAAAAAATATAGTTTATCGCGGAAGATAAGAAGGCGATTCTTCCAGAAGGTATCGCTTTACTCTAGCGATATCGCATTACTGTCGCATTCTCATCTCCTTTCGGGAAGAAGTGCGCCACTCTGCGACTCTTCTGAGCGATAAGAACTCGTTTCTTCCTGAGGACAAAAAGTCTCTTCTGAGGGATAATAAAGAGATTTTTCCTGGAGTTAAGAAAGCTTTTTTTCTGGAGAAAAGAATTCGTTTCTTCAAATTAGCGAATTACGTTTGTTGTTTGGCGACCTTTCTTATTATTAGAATATTGTTGTTTAGCCGGCTCGAGGTCGTGAATAAAACTCATTTTAAATTTAAGTTTTCTTCCAATATATTTCAGATGCGCATCGGCATCCACGTCAGGCGGTACAGGCGAATCACTTAAATTTGAAGGTATGATTATTTTTTCATAGTTTATGTGCTTTCCCTTTGCCGTTATAACCCTCTGAAGGCATTTAGGCATGGAATCCACCAATTTTTGTAAAGTTTTATGGCTAATTTGTTTCCATCTTCTGCCACCATAACGTCCTTAAGCTGCTTGAGTGCCTCAAACTGTCGACCATTTATAAAAACTCTGGCAAATATGATTCGCCAGAGGTCCTCAAAGGAGCTTAAGTTCGGGCTAATCGCTGGCCACTCCAAAACTGGAATGTTTTTGGATGACAGAAAATCCCGTTGAAGTGCGTACATTGTGTTTTGGTGACATGCAAGTAGTGTTTTTTGGCACGCGGAAGGTATATGAAACGTTATTGTACTCGTTAACTTGCAGTTTTTACTGGCTCTAGGTCTTGTTATGCTATTGGCATAGCTTTAAACAGAGGCACACAACACAACAAAGTAGGCTTCAGGTTGATCGGACGCGTTTCATGAAGGACCAAATTCTCACTCATCAGCGATCTTGAGCCTGAAATGTCTATCAAAAGAGCAGTCTCTCCATGCCAGCGACTTCAAAACTGTTAAGGAATTCCAAAGCAGCATGCGCGCAAAACTCCTAAGACAGCCATTCCCCTTTGTTAGTGCGTGGCCTCCATTGGACTTTGCACTTAGTGTGCAGCCATCGGCCGCCACGTCTGAAGCAGAAGACCAAAAATTGTTTGCATACACTTGCATACAAACAGGAGCTTAAATAAAACTATTTTTATTAAGTTGCGAACAACAACGGTGTTTTAACCAACCGAAGGCTGCCATATCAACCTTTTGCCACATGGCATAGCAAGCGCCATCTATCTGCCTCAGTTGGCATTACTAGCGCGACATTGGAAATTTGACAACAACAAACGGGCCAAGGGTTGGCAAATTTTGCCTTATCATTGGCGGAAATGGGGAGATGCAACCCTGTTTTGTGGGATGGACAATTATCTTGAACCCAATTGGACCAATTCTCTTTCTCACTAAGAAAATGAAATCTCTTGCAGTTTTGGGACACCAAAGACAAAATCTCTAGAGATTTCCAGCTCACCGTCAAATGCAAATAAAACTAAGCTTGCAAATTTACTTCATTCCTAAGAAAATGCGGTCACACCACACCAAAGTCAAGATAAGGATTTTGCATAAGCATTCCAAAAACGAAATACAAGAGCCCACTTTTGTATACCAACAACAAATGTACCGTTGCCTGGAAAATATAAAGAAAAACATTTATGCACATATATCTACTTCTTTCACTGAGGTATATTGAATTGAATCTACCATTCAACTATATTTTTCTTGCATATCGCATAATTAGCCCCGCCTCGGAACATCTAATGAAAAGTTTTTTCTTTGAATAAACTTTACACCCGGTCACCCCTGTCTGCTGTTGGCGCCAGCTTTGTAGTAATTAGCCATGGAAAGCTTCTCAAACTGCCGTTCGGATTCGGCATTAAACTGCAGGTCCCTTTCTCTTGTGCGAAAATTAGAAGCGCACAAGCCAGGAGATTGAGACAAGCTCGGCATTGGCCCTTCGGGAATGTGTCAAGCCATTTTACATTTACTTGGTTTATGTATCACCAAGCTCTCTTTGGTGAAAAACAAAATGCTTGCATGAATAGCGCTTGCTTCGGGATTCAGAGAACCTTTGATTTTAAATGTGTTTCAATCATACTTACAAATAAATTGGTTACAATTTTTGAACAGGAGCGACTAGAATTGACAGGGAAACAAGAAGAGGTCACAGTGATTAACCCGCCTTCTCTCTTTGTTCGTTTATGTTTGTGTGTGTGAGTCGAGCTGCATCGCGAGCAATACGACGTAGCTTGTCAGTCGATCAAGAGCGAAACAAGGAGGTGTTATTAAAAGTTGTTCAGCAAAGTTTTAAGTTAAAGGCAAACAAATATTCTTTAATTTAAGCAATCCAGTGAATAAACAATAATCTCATTAAAAACAATCGTGTCTTTGATAAGTTTGAAACGGAGGACACCAGATATATGTGCTGGTCGAGGGCAGTCCCATACGGCTGATATTTCAGGTATAGTCTCTGGTATTGCTGTGCCGATCTAGTTACCCCCAAGTGGCTGCCAGGTAATTAATGGAGAAGGGCCAGATTGTCGGTTTGCCCGTAAAAGTAGGTGTTCGGTTATCTTCGGCATTATTTTCCTATTATGCTTTTTTAATCGTACGAAAAAAAATTCTCCTGTCTAAGATTTGATTAAGGCAGCGATGTTCAAGAAGAGCGAGGCCAAAAAGTGAGAGTGGATTGGTGTGCGATATTAAAGCAACACAACCCAGCTTTGATCTGCCCTTAACGACGGTTGGGCAGCGAATGAAGCCAAAGAGAGCTCTGCTTACGCTCATATGCCCGATTTCGGCATGCGCTTGGCTCGTGTGCGTGTAAATAGCCGATTGCTCTCGGCCCCTGGGGGCTATGGAGGAACATCGCTAGATTAAGGCAAAGAAACACTACATAATATTGAGAATATTGTCCCGTAGAGGACGATAAATCAATTAGCAACTACCAAAGAAAGAATGCAGACTGGTGAAGAGGTCGAAGGGCAATTGCAGGAGATGAACAAGATCAAAGTCATCTTTAAAGGTTACATAAATCAGTCATTGCTAAGAATCAATTCGATTTATCAGTGGTTCGCCTTGTAGTGTCGAACGTTTAAATTATTATGTGGAATTGAAATTGGAATTTCTTCCCTCTTTCAAACCCTTTTTTGTGATTCGCCTACTTTTTCCAATCTGCATTCAACAGTCTTGATGGGTGAAAGTTTTAGCCGAACTTGCATATTACATCTCTTACCAATTCCGATATTATCGAATACGCAAACGAGATTTTATCGAATAGGCTCAACGAATACAATTTCCAAATATACAAGAATCATTTTCTAAAGGTGAGCGATTTTCGTCTTAAAATTTCTCAGAGAACCAAACCAAAGTATTTCGGATTTTCGGAAGAAAACAGGATCGACTTGCGAATCGGACTATTAGCTGGAACTATTAGCTCGGTTACGGTTTAGTTCAGTTCGATTCCGAACCTTTTTCGCAACCCCGCATACGATAGTTAGAAAAGTCGATGAAATTGGTCTAATTGTCTTAAAATCCTCTAAGTCAGTAGCTATTTGGTGTGTAATAACTAGACATCGGATTTAAGGTTTTTTTGTTTGTGGTCCAAAAATTCGAAATTTTGGCGTTTGACTAAAAAATTGGCTTTTTAGATGATCATATCCAAATATGCTTTTTTAGGTAAAAGCATATGTACAAATAGGTCAAAATAGGTCAAAATAGGAAAATAGTATTATTTAGGAATATGTCAACATTTTTTCATATACGATTTTTTAATTTGTGTGTAAGTTTATGGCACATATGTGTGGCTGGTAAAATTTAATTTACAATATACAATTATAAGTTTTTCCATGGTATCGGATAAGGGCGGTGTCCTCTCGGCGCGGCCGCGAAAAATCAAAAACCATATCTCGTATTCCGGTCCGATTCCGAAACAGTCCACCGCAATCGTCAATGTTGTAACGCCTCATTCCGCGATATGAACGAACGAATCCACGAATTAGTAAAAAGAACCAAACAGCATTGCGCACCAAAAAAGGTTCTGCCAACGAACCCTTCACGAAATTATAACGCTTCAAGTAACCACCCCGAAAAAACAGACGCCCACGCCCCGGCTTGGTGAGCCACGGCTTGCGACTTGTTTGGATCGTATCCGGTTTTCTGGGCCCGATTTTCCTCTGACACAGTTTATTTCCCGTTCATCGTGGACCCCGTCTTCGCAATCCTATGAGCGCGTGGCCAAAAAAACAGTAGTGGGATCTTCGATGCCGAACTTATTGTTGTGTCGTTTTCTTCTCGTTTGTACTCTTTGAACCATTTAAGTTTTCTAGGATTGGCTTGTGGGGTAAATCATGGACTTACAACTATAAGATTGGCTAAACTCCGGCTTATCGTGCTCTTTTTTTTGTTTTCGGCATCTTTACTTCCGCTTATAAGGCCACAAATGACCACGTGTTTATACTTTAATTAGCAGTTATATTACTACTTGCTATATTACCCAAAGTAAGCTATGACATATTCCAAAATAGGTCAAATAGGCGAAATATTCATATCCTTTGGTCGGATATGTAATATGTCATAGCAAAACAGATTTAAAATATTACTTTTCTGAAACAAATTTGTATCCATCAAATATTTTTTGTGACCACCTATTAAAAATATGATTTTACCTAAAATCCGATGTCTAGTAATAACTTTTAAGCGACTTATTATATTATGTCAAATGTTTAATGCCCAATTTTTTTTCGGTGCAGTGCAGCTCATGAGGTGTATGACAACCCTCTCTGACCGCGGCGTACTCAGGTCTCTCTGCTGTGGCCTATCTGTGTTTATTATCAAAACATCGCCAAGTGGTTGCCACCTCTCACGTATAATAACAAAAGGGGTTGTCTTTTCATCATAAACATATATATTATTTCCAAGTCAGTTTTATGCGCCTTTCAGTTTGTCATCAGCACTCATAAAATCCTATCTAAAATTAAATCTAAGCTGGAGCAAAGCGAGTTGGATCACAGCAGTAGGTATAGCCCTCCGTGGCTGAGTTAATCAGCTGCATGGGGCACTGTCTCTCCTGACAGAATGCAGGACTCGCTGGTCTTTGTGTGGCATAAATGTTGTTGTAGGTGAGAAAGGCATAGAGCGGCTGATTGTTGAAATCGCGTACCAGCTTGTACATCCATTCAGGCACGGGATTCTGATTGCCTGGAGCTAGATAGGCCAACCTTAGCCTGTGTTGAGGGCTAGCATCAGGCAGAGCAAGTACGCCAACAGCACCAGTGCGTACACGTAGCAGAGAATTGGCTGGGATTTGTTGGCGCACCCAACGCTCAATGGTCTCCCAGTTGCCGTCGTTAATGGTCCTGAACTGTGGCACCACATTCACATACTTGAATGTGCCGCACATTTGATCGCCAAACAAAAAGTCAGCCGAGGCGGTCAGGTGTCCACGATTGATAACCAACTCCCGATTGTTGGGTATATACTGCTGATTGGGGCCAAAGAGTCTGCGAAAGGTGCTGTAAATTCTACCCTTAAGGAATGTGGCTGCCTGGTCTGGTGTAATTAGACCATCGGTTTCAAAGTTCTGACACGGACGCTGTGGAACTACAGAGGAAGTAAATATATGTGGGGGCAACTCTATTAAACATACTCACAGATACGCTTGGGGTACAGAATGGCCTCTGAGAAATGGGCTCGTACACTTTGGGTATTGTAGCAGGCACGATATAGCTCTAGAAATTGATTGTTAATTGTGTGTCCTATGGCATACATGGTAGCTGGGCAGGAGGTATCTGTCACCTGCCTGACACTGGGACCCGGCAGTGGGTTGGCACATGGCAAAGGCAATGCAGGCTGAAAATGTCCATTTCTTTGGCAGGTAGTCCGATGCAACTCATTGGGCATACAGTAGATGCTAAGGGTGGTGCCTGATGCGACCGCAGGTGAGCGCAGTAGCTGTACATTTCGTCGGGCATCCGTGTAAGTAAATACGCCATTGGAATTTTGTATTTCAGGCACTCTGATAGAGCATTGTCCAAACACTTGCCAAGCTTTTTGAAAGAGAAAGATATCAGTACTCCATATGCAGTGCTGTTCGTCATACTATTTACCCAGCAGTGTCAGCAAGAGCAATAGCAAATTCCAACTCATCTCGCGATCTTCTCATTTCGAACTAAGCGAGTTCGAGCACAGACTGCGCTACTTAAATACTTGTGTTGCTTATCTGGTATGTGTCAAGAGAGATAGAGAGAGAGAGAGTAACGAATCACTTACTAGGGGATTTCCTCGAAAGTGTAATGCGTATGGTGAAAAACCACATTATTACAACTGATTTCCGTATTGTTACCCTTTAAAAATAATTCAAAAGTTTATCGAGAGGGTAAAATAAATGCCACTGGCAAGAGGAAACAATTCCGCTGAACGCAAACATAAACAAATGTTCCATGAATTTATGACATTCGTCTTTTTAGGGTAATTCCATTGACACTTATACGTACATTTGGAAATTTGTCGATTCCATACAAATGTTAATTTATGTACATTTTGATTTTTGGTGAAAATGTACATTCCCAACCGACAACTTGGCAACATAAACTGGCGTTGGTTTAGTTTTCTGATTTTGTACACACAAACAAATAATTACAAAAAAAAAAATAAGTATAGGAGGTCTTTTCAAATATATGTACACTAGCAAATATCCCGGCTTGCTTCGCTGCGCCGCCGTCAGTTAAGCTATTTTAACCGATAAGAGTATCAGTTTTTCTTTTTCGACTTGGGGGTGGATTTCACAAATCGGAAAATATTTGACCGTGTCTTAAATACACAGAGATTAACTCTTATGCCCCTTCCGCGGTTAAAAATAAATTCTCTCCTAACATTTCCGATCTTGGTGGTGAACTTTTCAAATTTAAAGCTTACAAACACAATTTGATAAAGATCGGCCAACAAATAACATTTTCTACCAAATCTCCAACCATTCCTCAAAGTTGCATTGCATCCGGATGAACGCTATAACTTTTCAAATTTCGCAGATTGTGCACCATTTTCCGCCCATTTCTTCTGCTTAAAAACCTTCCGGGCAAGCGTCTAGCCAATCCCCAAAGTTTCACCGAGATTAAGAATTTTGCAAATATTGCGGTTTTTGGAATATTTTCCATTGTCCACCTCCATGGCCACCTCCATGGCCACCTCCATGGCCCCACCTCCATGGCCACCTCCATGGCCACCTCCATGGCCACCTCCATGGCCACCTCCATGGCCACCTCCATGGCCACCTCCATGGCCACCTCCATGGCCACCTCCATGGCCACCTCCATGGCCACCTACATGGTCACCTCCATGGCCACCACCATGGACACCTCCATGGCCACCTCAATGGCCACCTCCACGGCCACCTCCATGGTTACCTCAATGGCCACCTCAATGGCCACTTTCAGGTCCACGTCCACTTCCATGTCCAGGTCCCTCACACAGCCAGTAAAATGAAAAACGGCAGCCCGAGTTACTGTTATTTCGTTATTTCTTATACTATCCTTACAAACCAAGTTTAAAGCCAATCGTAAGGTCAAATTTTCCAACTTCAGAAAATATCATTACAAATTATATCACTTACTATCCTTACAAACCGAATTTCAAGTCAATCGGATGAAAAAAAAGATTTTGCATATCGAATTTCCCGGGAATTTTCCTCGCGCGCAGATTTTTCGAAATCGGGAAAATACGTGTCCAATTATTTAACATACTTTGCTTACAAACCGAAGTTCAAGTCAATCGGACGACAATAAAAATTCTCACCATACAGACTTTTCCGACGCTTTTCCGGGGAATTTTCCAATTTCCCATCATCGAAAAAATAACATTTCAATTCATTTCAAATACTATCCTTACAAACAGAATTTCAAATCAATCCGATGAATAATAGATTTTGGCATATCGAATTTCCCGGTCATTTTCGTTGCGGGCAGATTTTCCAAAATCGGGAAAAAACGTGTCCAATTATTTCGTATGCTTCGCTTACAAACCTAGTTTCAAGACAATAGGATGAAAAAAAAAAATTTTCCCAATGCAAACTTTTCCAACGCTTTTCCTGGAATTTTCCGACCCTACGGTCGAATTTTCCAGCATCGGAAAAATTGCATTTCAATTTATTTCCGAATTTCAAATCAATCGGATGAAAAATAAAATTTTTCCCATTCAAACTTTCCCGACGCTTTTCCGGAAATTTTTCGATCCTACGGTGGAATTTTCCAACATCGGAAAATCGCATTTCAATTTCTTTCACTTACTGTCCTTACAAACCGAATTTCAAGTCAATCGGATGAAAATTAGATTTTTGCATATCGAATTTTTCGAGAATTTTCCTTGTGGGCGGATTTTCCGAAATCGGGAAAACACATGTCCAATTATTTTGCATACTATGCTTACAAACCGAGTTTCAAGTCAATCGGATGACAAATGAAATTTTCCCCATACAAACTTTTCCGTCGCTTTTCGGGAAATTTCCCGACCCTACGGTCAAATTTTCCAGCATCGGAAAATCACATTTCAATTTTATTCACTTACTGTCCTTACAAACCGAATTTCAAGTCAATCGGATGAAAAATAAAAATTTACCCTTACAAACTTTCCCGACGCTTTTCCGGGAATTTCACGACCCTACGGTCGAATTTTCCAGCATCGAAAAATCACATTGCAATTTGTTTCACTTACTGTCCTTACAAACCGAATTTCAAGTCAATCGGATCAAAAAAGATTTTTGCATATCGAATTTTCCGAGAATTTTCCTTGTGGGCGGATTTTCCGAAATCGGGAAAACACGTGTCCAATTATTTTGCATACTATGCTTACAAACCGAATTTCAAGTCAATCGGATAAAAAATAAAATTTTCCCCATACAAACTTTCCCGACGCTTTTCCGGCTTTTCCGGGTGGAATTTTCCACTTTCACCACATAAGGAAACTCCTGACCAAATTTCAGCCCTCTAGCTCTTACCGTTTAGGCTGTGCGACGGTCACCAGTCAGTCAGTCAGTCAGTCAGGTTAAACAGTTTTATATATATAGATTTGCTCGAATGTACATTAGGGTGCGTTTTTAAGGGCCAAATTAAAATTTAGTAACGGCGCCCCCTAGAAAGGTTCCTTTTGTGTTATAGATAATAAAATTTCAAACAAAAAAAATACGTTTTAATGGGAGCAACGAAGCCACAAACTTTGCTTTAAAAATTAAGTATACGCCCCGAATTCTATATCGAATTGCCAACAAAAAGATCTGTCCTACATGGGTCGAGCTGTCACTTTTGAAATTCTTGCAAGGTATTCGATTTTGTTAAACAAAATTTCTCAATTTTGTCATAAGCTCGACAGTCGACTGCGTTAAGATGCCGACTTTCGTGTTTAGTACGAGAGTAAGAGGTCCCGACAGTCGACTGCGTTAAGATGCCGACTTTCGTGTTTAGTACGAGAGTAAGAAGTCCCGGGTTCAATTCCCAGGCAAGAAAAGTAAAGTGAAATATTATTTGTTTCTATTTTTTTTTTTAAATTTTATTTAGCAAGTAAAAAATGGTACTAAAACATGCCCAAGCCATTGAAAAAGTTCGCACAAAATTTTCATAGGCTGACAACCACTGTTCATGATATATGAAGTCACGAAGTTTTCCAAATAAATTTTGTCTTACTTTTTGGTCTTCTTTGAATCCATTTCTTAAATTGTGTGCTCGATTCTCGAATGTACCTTTTAGTGTTATGAAACATGTCTTTTAATGAATGAAATGAATGAATGAAATTTAATAAAAATAGTTTTATTCAAAACAACAAAAATTCCTGTTTGTATATGCAAACATTTTTGGACTTTTTCTTCAGACGTGGCGCCCGTTTGGCTGCTCACTGAGTACAAAGTCCAATGGAGGTTACACACTTACAAAGGGGAATGGCTGTCGTTTTGGTGTTTTGCGCGCAAGCTGCCTTTGGAATTCCCAACCAGTTTTGCATGGAGAGGCTGCTTTTTGGATAGACATTTCAGGCTCAAGATCGATGATGAGTGAGGATTTGGTTCCTCATGAAACGCTTCCGATCAAACCTGAAGCAGTGTAACAGGCAGAAGGAAGCATCTCCGAACCTATAAAGTATATATATTCCTGATAAGCATCAACAGCTGAGTCGATCTATCCATGTCCGTCTGTCCGTACGACTGTCCGTCTGTCTGTCCGTATAAACAAACAGATCTCAGAAATGGTAAGAGATAGAGGTTTGACATGTATGGGACATATGCTTCTTATACTTGCAGGCAGATCAAGTTTTTTTTTCAATTTTTGCCACTCCCCCTCCCGCTCCTGCAAATTGCAAAAAAACGTCATATCTCCCACAGTTTTATAGATAGAAGGTTCTTTCCTTCTGGACATATTTAGTAATCAAAATTATTTATCAATCCGTCAAAGGAATGGTAAAGATCAGTTAAACGGTTGTCGAGTTATAAGGTAAACAAACAATTATGGGCAGCAGCGGTCGCAACGGCGATGGGCAGCACTTCACAGATACAGAGAATGTTATAGTCGGGCTTGACCGTCTTTCTTCCTTGTTATATATATAGTTGTGTTTTCGCTTTCGCATTGTTGATTCAAGGTTGATGAATTTGAGACGTTTTAGAATTTATCGTAAGTGCCAAACTTGGCGAACGCACTTAAAATTTGTGTGGGTGAAAATCTCGTATGTGCCAAAAAATTAGTTTTTACGGAAATTGTCCGTTTTTTCACATAAATAGCTATGTGTTTAGTCAAATAAGTTGGTTATTGTTGCAAATCTGCAATTTGGAAGCGAAGTTGCCAGCCACCGCAACGAAAAGTAGAAAAAACGCTCTCCTGTAAAATTTGGTTTTTGGCACATACGATATTTTCGCTCGAAGGGGTCGATATAATCTACCTAAAAATTATGAGAGATATGTATGAGTGTTTTTCCATTATTTTATTGCCATATTTTTAAGATCATCCATATTTTTGGATTATTTCATTTAAGTGATAATTTTTTTAATATAGGGTCGGTTGCGGTGCAGATAGTTCGATTCCGCCTCGGGACATCTAATCCGGTCACCTTCACCAGCTATAGGCACCAGCTGTGAAGTAACTAGCCAATAAAAATCTTCTCAAAGTTAATTCGAATTCGGTGTTAAACTGTAGTTCCGTTTTTTATGTAAGATTCCCAACTTCTTATACATATATGTATTCTAAAGCAAGAACCATTCGATAATATTGTTAATAAGTTTCGTTTATTTTTTCATTGAGGATATTGCCATCTGATTCCCACTACGGTCTGAAAGTGGTTGCATTGCAACAAAAAGTGTATCCAGCAGCAGCATTATCCACCAAAGTCATGGGGCAGGTTATGCTGGTGCAAACGCGTGGGGCAGTCGGTCTTCGAGTGGCATAGATGTTGTTGTAGACCACAAAGGCGGCTAAGGGTGCATCTGCCGATGTTCTTACGACCTTGTACATCCACTCGGGTACAGGATTCTTAGTACCAGCGCCCAAATAAGCGCGGCGACGTGTACGACGTCTTGATGTATCCATCAGGTCCAAAGTTCCTACGGCTCCGGTTCTGATTCGTAGCGAATTCTCACCCGTGATCTGATTACGCACCCACCGCTCAATTGTCTCCCAATTGCGATCGTTAATGCTCTTGAACTGTGGCACCACATTTATATACTTGAAGGTGGAGCACATTTGGTCCCCAAATAGATAGTCAGCCGAGGCAGTGAGATGTCCACGATTGATCACCACATCGCGATCGTTGGGTATATAGCGCTGAGCATTACCATAGATTCGCCTAAAGGCAGCAAATATGCTACGCGTGCGGAAAGTGTTGGCATCGGCTTCGCTAATGACACCATCGCGGGAGAAGTCCACAC
Organism: Lordiphosa collinella; assembly: GCA_018904265.1. NCBI lineage: Eukaryota > Metazoa > Arthropoda > Insecta > Diptera > Drosophilidae > Lordiphosa > Lordiphosa collinella. Next base: position 107,530 of record JAEIFV010000770.1, read on the forward strand.
AGGGACGTCTGGGATCTGTGAAGATATGGACTTGAAAATAGAAAAGGCTCGCTCCGCGTTAAACTTACAAAAGGTTTTGGCATACACCCGATGCACGGTGAACAGAGCACGTACATTCCGGCGATCATAGCAAGCTCGATACAATTCCAAGCGACGGTTATTGATGGTGTATCCCACAGAATACATGGCGGCGGGACAACTGCTATCGGTGACCACAGTCGCCGTGGGCCTCATGGGATTGTTGCAACGCATCGGAAATGGAGTGGTAAAGTTGCCATTCGTCTGGCACCTGGTCTGTACAATGGCATTCGGTTGACAGATCATGTGCAGCGTCTCACCTGTACGTACTCTTTGTGTACGCTTTAAGACATAGTTTCCATTTTGATCGCGATTGGTAAAGATGCGATTGGTGCCCTCGATCATGGCACGTGTAAGCGGACAATCCGCCTCTGACTGAAGGACTACAGAAATGGGTTGGCTGTGAAAAGGAAATGCATTTCCTGTGTAGTTTACCTACCCAAAGCCACGACCGTCAGCAGCAGCACAGACCACAGCATGTGATGAGTTTCCATGGTGATTATTAATCAATGTGAATTTGCAGGTTCTGGCGGCCCTTTATACATGCAGCAATGAATGCCTTGGCTTTGGCTTTTGTCCAAAAAGGGGCTGTTTCTTGGCAACACACTTTTCGTCCATTTATTCGCATTTCAATGCAGCAATTCTAGTATTATTTTCATTGTTTTTCCCCTTGAATGGTGGGGCCATATGAAAATATTTAGCTTCGGATATGCGAGGTTATTTCTGTTTTTCCATTTTTTGACATTGCCAACAATTCCCTTTTGTTCTAAAACTCCAAGTCAGGCCAGCGCATGTGCGTGCCTTCCGTTTCACTTTTAATTGCATTTTTATGTTATTAAACCAAAAATAGTTCGCTGTATTTTTTGCAAAAGTAAAGTTAATGGTACACAAAACAAATGCAGTTGCTTCCGGCACTAGCTAGTTAGAGTTCAAATTATTGAATTGTAATTAAATGATGGTTAACTTAAACTCATTATTGTCATCCAGAGGCCTTAAGTTTCTGTTTGACGATCTAAGGAATTAAAATGTTAAAGTAAAGATTTATAAAGCAGACACAGAGAACTAGTAGGAACACTTTTATAAGGTTGGCTAGTCAACTCCCTAGAGTCAATTTCAAGCCTAATTCTACTGTAAATTAGAAAAGTTTACTTAGGAATACAAAGGCAATCGGACAACACGATTCGAGTTGAAACCTAAACCATTTAACACTAAAGATTAAATATCATCCTAATGGGTTAACAGGTTGCGGAGACTTTGGTAATTTAGTCTGATTGCGGATGACCACATCTTATACAGAAGTATCATGTAAATCTCTAGAGACTTTGGAAGAGAGACGCTGGGCATTGGTTGGGACAGGGGACGAACTTTTGGAGAGGTTTTAAACAATGAACGGGGTGAAATAAGGATGCCTTATGTTGCCATTGCTTTTTGAGTTGTACCTGGAAGACCTTCACGAGCACATAGGAGATTGTATGCAGACGATATTGTTATTGTAGCGGACAAGCCTTCAACACTTTGGAAAACTGGAGAAAGTCCGACGTCATGGTGTTCTGAAAAGGAGGCAGGTTATCAGCAACTGGAACTGGACATTTCAGGCAGACAAGGTAAAGGTTGTACATTAGTACAAATACCTTGGAGTTGTCTTGACGAAAACATAGAGTTTCAAAAAACATGTAGCAGCAAGAACAAGAGAAGCGAAGTCGAGTATAAGCTTACTGTGGGCCAATTTTTCTGAACAAGGGAGCCCTTAACCTATATGGAACATGGAAAACATTAAAAGCTATCAGCAGAACGAGGGTTATGGAGCTCAAATATGGGAAGGAGAAATAGCTAACGAGGTAGATAAATTGCAACGATATTTTATTAACAGGATACTTTAGCTGCCAGACTATACGCCGAATTATATCTTAGCAATTGAGGCGGGACTAGAAGATGGTCACATTTACAGCTAAGCTCTTCAGTTGGGATGGTTCTCTAAACTTCAGGACTTGTGTGAGCAAAATGGAGTTACGCTGGATAGCAATGTAACGCATGTGGTATGGATTAAAGGCAACATACAACTTCTTACCGTACTGTACTGTATAGACAACATTCACTCAGTGCCTGAGGAAGCGCAGTGAAAAGTTTTAAAGATTTGTACTAGTATCCCTGTAGCTCAGCTGCACTCAGCTAACTCTTCGTAGTGAGCACTTGCTACCAGACCAACTACCAGCCAAGTATTTGACTACTGAATTTTGTATGGGAATGTCCGTAAAACGTACCAATCGGTACGACCCTGCATTACCAGTCGTTAGTGTGGTGATGGGTGCACACTATAGTTCACGTACTAGACTAGCGCTGTGATGGATTGCCTGTCGTTAATGACGCCACTGACACACAGGGCTTGACACCAGCTGCACCATAGGGATGAGCTAGGAGCCAAAGTGACTTCACGTGTCCAAGACAACAGCTGTCCATGAAGGATTGTAATTGGTGGCTTATTTTTAATTGACTTATCAACATGCACAGATGCATGTCATGTACATGTACAAGGTATCCCAAAAGCAGGGATGCAAACCATTCGAAAATAAGTATATTGTGGGAAGTTATACGGGGGTGTCCCAGAAATCTCTAGAGATTTTTGTATAAACGGTTTCGTTTCGAAAAACTGCTTGCCCTTACAAGTGAAGTGACTCCAAAATGCAAGGCTACTAGATTGGATGACCAAAGTTGACAGATTTGAAACCTACAGCTCTGCGCCATGTATGTTTAGGGCGTACGGTTTACGTTCCCTATAATCTAATAGGCGACATTATTCTTCCTAGTTTAGTTCAAAATCCAATTGTTTATATGAAAATCTCTAGAGATTTCTCCTTGTTGAAAAAACATTTTGAATAAATTATTGAAAATGGTTTATTTGTGTGCCTTAACCAACTGGTATCTCACACATTTATAATTTGTATTTATTTTTTTCAATTTAATAGCTGAACAAATATTACAAAAGTTCAAATCATATATACTCGATAGCACCCATTAATAATAAAAATTTTATAAATTGTTCTATAATAATTTAAAGAAAATCTTTTTGATCGTATTATTCACATAAATTCCATTAATAAATAATTCATTTATATTTTCTTGTAATTTTATTAAAATATAATAAATTTAATAAGTTCGTTGCTCAAAAGGATACAGATAACGACTCGATGGTAGATTGGTTGAAAAAATAAGTCCTAGTCATACAAATACAACCAAAAAGTTTTTGCGATTACAGAAAGCTTAACGAGAAGATTATTCGTGATAACTTTTTCATGGTTTTGTTTGACGATGTTTTACATAAACTTCAATGTTTTTACACGTCATTGTAATATTTTCATGGTCGCAGTTCCGTAAATATATTTTTCGTCACACAGACGACAATACGAATTTGTTTTGTACATCCATTCCTTATAATATATCTGTATTGGCTAACTTGTCTTATATGACGTTTATTCTCGATAAACTTATTGATATTACTTAATTTCAGTTCATCAAATGGGAAAATTGTCATGCTGAGCGATTTAATTTTGGGTTACATCATAAGACCTTAAACCTCTAATATTTTATAAAGGAGTTCCTATTTTCGTATTTAAGGATTTTGACGATTCTAGGCCACTTAAAATTTAATGAAAAAGAACGTTTCATTTAAAATAGCATCGTTCCACAATTAAATCTTAGTCATTTAGTGTTTGATCAAGAGTGCTCGGGTTTGTTTAGACGATTACCTACAATTGAATTTCGATCTTCTTTTTTACTTCTTAATATACAAATTTTAAACAACCACACCACAGTAAAAATAAAAATAGGGCCGTATAATCTCTCGAAATTGATATTTTTGTTGGACTATTTTTATCTACCTTATATCCCATCAAAACATCACAACCGGGCGTTTTTCCTTTTACTTTACTAAATGGTCTTCTGCACCCCTGTTCACAAACTTATTATACTCTTGTACCTTTGTACAGAGTATATACCTTGTACAGAGTATAATAAGTTTGTACAAAAGAATGCAACAGCCAGAAGGAAGCATCTCCGACCCCATAAAGTTTGTAGAGCCACTTCAGCCAATTTTTTTTATTATCATATTTTTCAAACAATTTTATTCACTTTTTCATTACGACTCCCACTCTTTTCTCTTATTAAACCCCCCATTCTATCGTCACCTCAACTAATCTATGTATTTCTTTTAACATATATATATTCTTGAGCAGCATCAACAGCCGAGTCGATCTAGCCATGTCCGTCCGTCACAGATCTCAGAGATGGTAAGAGATAGAGGTTTGACATCTATGGGACAAAAACTTCTTATACTTAAAGGCAGATCAAGTTTAATTTCAGTTTTTGCCACGCCCCCTCCCGCCCCCGCAAATTCGAAAAAACGTCATATCTCCCACAGTTTTATAGATAGAAGGTTCGTTCCTTCTGGACATATTTAGTAAGCAGGATTATTTATCGATCCGCCAAAGGAATGGTAAAGATCGGATGAACGGTTGTCGAGCTCTAATGAAAACAAACAATTTTTGGCAGCACCGGTCGCTACGTTGATGGGCAGCACTTCATAGGTACAGAGTATGTTATAGTCGGGCTTGACCGACTTTCTGTCTTGTTTATATTTGAAAAAGACCCAATTGAAAATTGGAGGACCATTGAAATATACGCATCGACCTAAAAGCAGACCAAGTAGAACAATAAAGAAACCTGCAAATTGTTATTTGTAATTTCTAAATCTCGACTAAAAATGGAAACATGGAAAAGCAAGGTGCAAACCTTTCCAAGAAGGTAAATGTGCACTTTTATGTTTACAAACAAAAGTTTGTTTCTGTTGTAATGGCCCCATTATCTGCTGAAGAATAATGCCAAGGGCCTCGTGCAACAGCCTGAATGGGTGGTATAACAATTTAATATGGCACAAGCATTGTCAGGCGATCAGCTGCACACACAATGGGTGAAAAAAAGACATGCTATAAATAACGCCAGCAACAGGTGATCAGTCAAGCAACTTTTCCAATATGTGGCGCCTGCTGTTGGTAGTGCTTTATGCACTGGGATCTGGTAGGGCAATGCCTTAATATTTTAAGACAAAACTAATATTCTTCGCGTCCTTTCCTTCCGAACAGCTCAAGCACAATGCCCCATCACCCGGCCCATGGTAGAGCGCACTTCTCGGATTTTTCTGGGACGCGATCGCAATCGGTTGCTTCAATTGAAACGGACAAGTAGCGCGGCCGTTGGCGAAATTTTGCAGATGTACTGCAACGCTTCTTCTATAGTGGCCACAACTTGCCTACCCAATCGTACGTTCCGCCCACCTTTACCCATGGTATGCCAACAACCACCAACAGCTGTGGTGGAAGTGGTACGGGATCCACGCTGCACGCAAACCATGTACCGCGTGGGCTATCGACTGAGCGGAAATCATTTCGTGGAGATCTATAGATCCTGCTTCAATAGGCAATTGGCTCGTGTGCTGTATGTGGAACATCGCGTGTATGCCAAGCCCTACTGTAGGTGCCATATCCATACTCAACTCATTGTTTAACCCCATGTCTTTGCAGATCCTCAGCGACCCTGCCAGCAGTTCACCACCGATCGCATCATCCTACGAGCCGATGAGATCAGCTATTTTCCCCGCAACGTTCATAACAGATTCATACGCCTGTTTGGACCACGTCAGACCTTTATACCCAATAATCGCGATTGGATCATTAATCGTGGCCATCTGGCTGCCTCGGCTGATTTTTTCTTTGCCGACCAGATGTGCTCCACCTTCAAGTATGTGAATGTAGTGCCACAGTTTAGGACCATCAACGATCGCAACTGGGAGCTCATTGAACGTTGGGTGCGCAATACCGTGCAGGGCAACCAGGCTGTCGATGTGCGCACCGGAGCCACCGGTGTGCTGACCCTACGCCTGGGTAATGTCCAGAACCAGGTATTCCTTAATGGCAATCGAAATCCAGTGCCCATGTGGATGTACAAGATAGTGCGACTGCAACGGCCGGTTGTCTTCCTGACCTTGAACAACATCTATGCCACACAGCGTCCGGCTGCACCGTTGTTTTGTCGCCCCGTCAATTGTCCTACCAACATTCGTTTGGCCAACACAGCCGCTGACGGTTTCACCATGTGCTGTAATCCGGCCAATTTTAATCCCTGATCCACTCAACTTCATCAGCAAAGCGGGCCAATTAAGGCGGCATAAAACCCATATCTTTTATAGCCTCATGCTGCGAATCAATTTCCATAAATCGTAAACAAAAATATGAAGCAACAACTAAACGCCTCGGGATTCTGGATCAAAAATGACTTTTGCTTTGAGTTTTAATGGTCATTTTGTGGATTCACATAAATTTTGAGATTCTACCTCTTGCGATGCGTGCGAGTGCAATAAAAAGCCACAGCAATTGCTGTTGCGCCTAAAAGTCGACATTAAATAAATTATTCAGCCGGGCATGACTGGCTGCCATGACAGGGTAAGGCAAGGTGGAAAAACAGGCAGGCCGCTTGGATTTAAATTTGTTGAAGATTAAGCTCTATTCGTATTCTGGCTATAAAGGAATCGGGTTGCCGAATAACATATCAATAGACTCTGATGGTAACTTTGGAAAAAACGATACAGTTATAGTTTAGATATACAATTTATAGTTGATCCGACTATCTTCGTCGGCAATTGAGGTGGTGTCAAGGGAATACTAAGTACTTGCTCGTCGTATTAGGTAAATAGTTTAATATCACGTACTTATAAAGGAAGCCTATTAGTCTCGGATGGAAGAGAGGGAGGAAAGAAACGAGCTAACTATGCTGCAGGCAAACTGCGGTGGTTTTTAGTGTTTAGCAGGAAATGTAAAAAATGAGTATGCATTAAGTGAATCTCAGTTTTCACGTTCCCTTTCCTAAGATAATGTAACAGCTGACAACGATTCTGTTAATTCCTATTCTGTGACAAGATCCAACTGCATTGAATGCCCTGTACTAGATGCTGATTTTACTTTACTATTTTACTTTATTAGAGCTGCCTGTCATTACATATCATAGTCTTCTCTAAAGCCAATACTTCACTCAAACAACACCTCACTCATTAAAATTATTTGAAATATAGAATACAAATATCGGCAGCCATTTTTTAGAAAAAGTTAATCAAATGCCTTGTAAAATTGCCCTCAGAGCACAGCTGTGAATACTAACGCTCCAGGTTGCTCTCCTCGTCCCTATTTTATTTATAAAAAAATTAACACTACACACCTCTACCTTCTCACACCCTATACACCTGACCGTGTGACGCTGACCTTACCTGACCGTCTTTTCTGCTTTTAGAAATACCTTCCTTATAAATTTTCTCTTATAGAAAAAAATTCTTATTTTAGAAAATGTTTCTTTGTTCAGAAGAGATTCAAATTCTGAAAATTAGCCCTTTGTTGAAAAGCTTTCCAATTTAAACTATTTTCAAAATTTTAGGTGAGTCGCCTTGACGGATATCAAACGAATTTCAATTTTACGGGCTAATTTGGGACTTTTTTTGATTGTAGAAGATAAAGAAAGATTATTTTGTCTTTATTTTGAGAACTATTCGGTTGCCTCAGACCACCATAAAACAAAAAGATTTAGGGGGTTCTACTTTGCTAAGTTTTTTAATTCGATTCATGTTTTTTACCTGGTGTGTTCTACAGGCCCGGTTTTGATGATATAAGCCTTAATTGACGCAGAAGTTATGTTGCTTTAGCCCCTATTTCAACAATTAAAAAAACAGATTTTTTCCATATTTTTATACGAGTTTAAAAAAGGGTAAAATATCGATTTTTCACTTGTGAATTTTTTTGTTTTTTTTATGATTGAGTAGTGTAAGACATTATTTTATCGAAAGCGTTTTGATTATTTCCATTTCTAGTCCTCCAAACTTTCATAAAATTTCTTGCTTAAAAAAAAAAAAACACTAAAATTTAAATTTTAGTTTCTCCTGTAAATATCACTATAGTACAATTGTAGGGAATGTTCCAAGTTGAATAGCCTGTAAAGTTTATTGTAATCAACAGAGATGTCTCGAAACGGATCATGCCAGGTTAGTAGTACAACATTACAAAGATAAGCGGATAAAGTAACGCGAAAATCTACTAGAAACATTGAGATTACTTTGGCTAACCAACTCAGATGAGTCGATTTAATTATTAATTAGTCTACGTATTACTACTTTTGTGCTATGCTAATTTTTCAAAATCATTTCATGAAATGAGTGTAAAAGTGCGTGCATATGCACCATTTCTTGAATTCGCGAGAGTTGACTATTACTACGTTTATGTAATACTCATTTCATAAAATACGTCTGAGAGTGCGAGCAAAAACACCATTTCATGAATTCAATTACTCACGAAAGTTGACTATTAGTACGTTTATGCTATGCTCATTTTGCAAAATCGTTTCATGAAATGGGTCCGAAAGTGCGAGCATTAACACCATTTCATGAATTCGACTGCTGACGAAAGTTGACAATGAATTCGCCCTCAATTCATGAAATGCAGAGCGCAGCCAACTTAACGCTGCGCTGGTGTTGCCAGATCTTTTGTTTTCTCATATTGCGCTCGCCGTTTTGCGAATGTACAGCAGTTGCATAAACTGGAACAAATTTGATTTTCCAATTGAAGAATCGTGAATGGCGTGGAGGATCCCAGGTGTCTTAGCTGGCTGGCAGCTAAACTACGAAGTAGTCAGGGGGCCTCCACAGTCCAATGCAAGTGAAGTCAGGGAAAAACACCAGATGAATCCAACGACAAACGCCAAACCAGAACGGATCACTGGCTTAGTCAAGGTGCCTCACCCTGTTACTTCCACTCGAACCGTAATGGTGTTGTTATTGTTGCTGCTGCTGCTTTTAAATACGCTGGCTGTGAAATTGTTTTGTGCGTGAGGAGTGAAGCGGCAGCACTTGGCGCTCATAAAATTGCAGCATAAATTTGCCTTCCTGGACACAGCACTCGCTCTCGGTCCGTCTCTCATGTCTATTGGGCTCGCATAAAACCTAACAGTTGTAATTGTGCTGTAAACACGCAACTCAATGGCATTGTAAATGCTCTTCTGTAGCCACAGCCACCGCTCGTGCTTCTACGCCTGCACTGCGGCACAATTTAATTTATGTTGTGGGTTGTGGTCGGTCGGCTTGTTGATTTTTGTTGCCTTGCCCCTATTATTTTTATTGACCGTTACAATCCTTCACATGTGCGAGTACACAGATACATACCCAGAAATTGTAAATGACATAATTTGGTTCGTACATTAAAGGCGTCAAAATGGCTCATCAGCTACGGAAATTGTGCTACGCCCTCTCCAACCCCAGACTCCGCCCGTCTGCACACAAAAGCTCGACATACTTTGCTGAGCATTAAACATTACGTTAAATGTACATTAAATTGCATACAACAGCTACTTAGGTTTCTTGTTGGACAACAACGACAACGGCAACAACAATAGATTCAGTCATTCATTCATTGTCTACAAACACTTCAAGATGTATCATTATTTTATGTTATTTGATATTAAGTAGAACTAGATTTGGGTAACAGCGACTTGTACTTCAGGCGAAATTTAGGTTAAAATTAATGTACACGATGGAGAGTGTTTTATGTAAGATGGAAATGTTTCAAATTGATGATAAACCAACAACCACATTGGTTTTCTTCTACTGACAAACATTTTAAAATTTGTATTTATTAAATACCAATTCCCCTTAAAAAGCCTTGAGTGACTTATCTGACGCCTACCCAAAGCTTAGGTTAAGCTCTTCTCATCTGGTACACACACAACAAGCGTACAGCAAGGGTAGGTCTACTAAATCCGCCCTATTCCTAGTCTCAAGAATTTAAAGATTAACAGAATATCTTGACAAAGAGGGTGCCTTTTATAGCTTCCAACCTATAACCATCACATCTGCATTAAATTCACACTGGCAATACATTCTCTGTGGAAGAGTATTTTACGGCTGGGGCGTGATGAAACTAGAAATTACAAAATTTCCGATCTTATTTAATTGAAATTCAAAAACAATAAATAGGGGAAAGTTAACTTCGGCTCGGCCGAAGTTTTGTATACCCTTGCAGACTTCATTGAAAACCAAAGTATGTAACAGCCAGAAGGAAGCATTTCCGACCAAAGTATATCAGGCATGTTCTCAATTCCACTTCCACTGCAACTTTTCGGAAACGGAATTGATTCAGTTTCTCGCAACACGAAAACGAAAGCATTTTTCGTTTAAAAAGGTAATGGCTTGCAGGCCAGTGAAATGAAAAGTAATTGACAAATTGCGCACTCGTACATTTGCACAAAAGTCCATTAAGTTTATTTTCCTTAAATTTGTGATCAATCTAGTACTTATTTATGTACTTTGAATTGCATTTAAGTCTTTAACTGAATTAAAAATAATTTTTTGTTAAGTGTCCCATTAAGCCTGAGTTAATTGGTGGGAAAGATTTTCTTGTTCTCGGCGTTTTTCGCTCTTTCGTTTTGACATTGGACATCCGTACTCACTTTATTCTCGAGTCAGGATTTTTTGACTTTCAAGTACGGATCAGATTGATACACGTTGTTCAGGATTGTTTTAAGCCTTTCGAGTTTGCATCAAGCTCGCTCTAGTAAGACTTCTTCTTCTACTTATTTGGGCCAATATTTCAATCACAACCGTTTGACGGTCTCGGCCGCTGCAATTATTTGCCCGCCACTCGCCTCTGTCTTGTGCGAGCTGGCACCAGTTGGTCAGTTTAAGCGACTCAATGTCTTTCAGCACCTGATTTTCCAACTAAGTTTCGGGCGTCCTACTTTTCTTACTTTCCCTAATTCGTTCGCCTTCCGCCTGTACACTGTTTTTACTGGAGCTTCTTCATCCATACGAGTAACATGTCCAAGCCAGCGCAGCCGCTGTTCTTTTATGCGCTTGACTAGATCAGTGTCACCATAGAGCTCATTTAGTTCGTGGTTCATACGGGTGCGGAACTCATAGCCAACTTTAACATAATTTAACATATCCATAAATCCTCCTCCCATCCACTGTTGTTAATGTCCATGCTTCTGCGCCGTATTACAGGACTGGGATAATAAGAGACTTGTATAGCGCAATACTCGTCATTCGAGAGAGGGTTCTGCTCTTGAACTCCTTACTAAGCCCGTAGACAAAGTCCTTTACAAGTTTTGAGTTTTAACTGCTTCTCAATCTCTGAAATCGCCTTGCTTACTGCCCGTTCGGATTTGCCGATAATGTCAATTTCATCGGCATATGCAAGTAGCATTCAATCTTTATAAAAGATGCTGCCCGATCTGTTAGCATTTGGGCACTGGCGCAGTATATACTCCATCAGCAGATTAAAGAAGTTACACGATAAGTTGTCACCCTGTCTTATAAGGCTCGCACTTGAAATTTCAATCCGAGGGTCGAGATCAAATCAATCGTTTTTAGCTTGATTTTAGTTCGCTTTTTTTCTGTGTACCCTTTCCTTGGTACAGAGTATATTAAAGACGGGCTTGACCGACTGTCTTACTTGTTTTTATAAAAGGTGTCCATGAAGTTCTGCAAAAGTATGTAACAGGCAGATGGAAACATTTCTGACCCTATAAAGTATATATATTCTTGATCAGCATCAACAACTAAGTCGATGTAGCCATGTCCGTCTGTTTGACCGACTATCTGTCTGTATAAGTGCGTCGATATCAGAGACTATAGGAGATAGAGCCACAAATTTTGAATGTAGGTAGGTGTATGGCATACGCAGTTCAAGTTTCTTTTAGATTTGGAAAATTTCCCCACCTTCCCCCTCTTACCGGAAAAAACTGCCAGAGCCACTATTTATAAGTTAGCGCCCCGTGGCTATATATTATATAAAGAAAGGCCCAATATCTACATGTTCTTAAAATTACAATAAGATCGGCCAAAAAACACCGAAGTTATAAGCGAAACAATTTTGCTTGTTGAAGCGTGGGGGACGCAATCGATTAGAACATAAATGAATACACACGAAATCAAGTGTACAGGGTATTTTGGAGTCGGGACACTCGACTTCCTCGCCTTTTCTTGTTCTTTGTTATAAAATGTTAAAGTCTCATCATATTGCTTAAGAATGCATACCGAGAACTGGTTGCTACATCAAGGGACAACCAAAAGAGCATGCTACTTGACAGGTGAAAGGTTAAATCGATTAAAAAAAATGTTTTGAAAGTCTCTTCCAAAATCTCAAGAGATTTCCATAATACTCTTCTGAATACTTATGATGTGGCCATCCCCAAACAGCCTACATTATCAAAGTTTCTGCCACCTGTCACAATAAGCTGCCAAAGCCAAGGCATGGTCAGCTACTAAGCGCCAAGCTGAGGGCGTACAACGCAAATGTGCGTCAGAGACTTACTGCTCGAGTCAAGCTTGCCAATTGCACATCCTCAAATTCGAGACTGTGCACTCATATAGACTTAAATTTAATTGTAGGTTAAGCAATGTTATCGTTTGTTTTCTTGCAATTTAACCTCAATCCTAATTCGAAATGGAGCACTTTTGTTTCGGCATGTGCTCAATATTGGTTTAATTAGAGCTGGAAAACCACACTGCACGTAGGAATCAAGCTGCCAAAGACTCTCTCGTTTTCTCCTCCATCCTGTGTGTTGTGTGTGAATGTATTTCGGTTGCAAATGAAATTAGTTATTGGCATGATGCCACAACCTGGCCAAAACTGTTTCACTTACCATTTCCCCCTGTGTGCCATGATTTCATTATCCATGTTTGTTGCACAAATAACATTAGTTCAGTTTGGTTTTGCATTGATTTTGGTCATGTTTGACATGCCGCACGGCCACCATGTGTGCGGTTGTAAGTTAGTTTTTTGTGGCCTTGGTCGTAGTTGATGATTTTCACCATTGAATTCCCATAATTGAAATTGCACAATACTTGCGTCTACACATACGCAAACACACAGATATTTCGTTTCATAAATTTATATTTGCCAGCGAAATCCCTTAACGGCTGTAAGCATACAAAATGGCTGCACAACTAATACATGCGCATATATAACAGAGCAGCTAAGTGAGGCGGGAACGTGCCAACTTTGCATGTGTACCTCAACAAAGTCAGCTCGATATCGAAATCCGGCTGGAGACGGGTGCGACGGGGCTTAAGTGTGCCCGGGTAACTTAAGGATAAAGCAGGCGACATTTGACTTTTACGCGCAATTGAGCCGCCAAGCTCTGGAGTGGCTCTTAAAAGCAGACCTAGGATCTGCCTTCTACGGCCTCTGCTTATAAATATTTATAACAGCCCACTTGGCACTCACTAAATTATTAAGCAAATGCGTTGCGCCATTCCGAAAAGGTAGCCCAGCCTCTGCTGCAGACGAGACCAATAAAATGCGGCCCAGGCTCTTTGACAATTTCACGCGTCTTGGCCATTTAGAAGGAGGAGCATCATCGGCAGGGACCAACGTGTGTGGCCAACGATTAATAAGCATGTTAATGTTGCGCGAAATTATCAACCAAATGGGAAAAGTTTCACAAGTTTTACTTCACTTTTGGCTTAGGATTTATAAATGGCTCGTGTTTTGAACTGCAATTATGTACAAAAGGGCGACATATGAGCGATGGCAAGTTAAACAACACAACTTTTCCGTCCGCCCGAGCATAACATAAATCAGGGGATGGGGCGGGATTTAGGTGAAATGAAATATGACCAGTCATCTAAGTAGAGATCAGAGAAGATGTTTGTGTTGGTTTTGTGGCTGAGAACAGTTTTGTTTTTATGTCCCAGTGGTGTCAGGGGGTCGTATACTTGATATTGCTTGTTTTTAGTTATGGTCACAGTGCACCATGCCTTGCTAAAGTCGATTTTTTGGCAGTGGTTGCAAATGTCTAAAATATGACAAAAAAAAAATGTTGAGAATAATCTTTTTTCCGAACTTTTCGGAGCAGAACCGATTCAGTCGTAGGCCATTTCGTACGTCTGTGAACCGTTTCGAAGGCGTTAAAAGCCGGTTCAGAAGTGTAAACCACTTAAAATTTAGTGTATGGATTGGTAAAATGCAGTTGAATTCTTTTCTGGTTCAATACTGGTTCGGAAACATACTGAAGTGGTTCAGAGCCAAATCTAACACGAAAGAAAGTCGGTCGAGCCCGACGATAACATACTCTGTACCTGTGAAGTGCTGATCATAGCCGTTGCGATCGGTGCTGCCCATTATTGTTTGATTTTTTTATAACTCGACAAACGTTCATCCGATCCTAACCAATCCTTTGGCGGATCGATAAATAATCTTGATTTCAAAATATGTCCAGAAGGTTCGAGCCTTCTAACTATTTTTTCTAAATGGCGTGGCAAAAATTGAAAATAAATTTCATCTGCCTGCAAATATAAGAAGTTTTAGTCCCATACACGTCGAACCTCTATCTCTTACCATCTCTGAGATATGTGCGTTCATACGGACAGACAGATAGACAGACGGACATGGCTATATCGACTCGGATGTTGATGCTGATCAAGAATACATATAACGGGTGACAACTAAAAATCTGCACTAGCTTTGAGAGAGCGCGCCCTTAGCTGAGCTTTACATAAAAGCTTTCGGGATGACATTTCTTTCTCTTTGTTCTCCTGTCAACACGTTTTCATGCCCCCCTGACCAAATTTTTGACATGTAGTCGCCATTATGCCGTCCGTGCAAGAAAGTCTTGATGATCGCGTTGTAAAATTCTACTAAATGCACGCTGACAAAGGTAAAGCGTTTACAGTAAACCATTTTCCCCAAGAGGGCAAGTCCAAACGCACTATTTATAGTATTTTGCAACGAAAAATAATAAAAAGAAAAGTTTGAAGTGGTCGGAAAGCAAACATTATGACCAGCCAAGCTGTCTGAAAGCTAACCCAACTTTTTAACAACAGAGACAACATAAGTCAACGAGATGCAGCCAGAAAATTTAATTGCACACAACAACACATCAGTAAAGTGCTGAAAAAGAACAATATTGTTGCCAGACGTAAGCAAAGAGCACCAAGTTACACACCTGACCAAATACAAACTGTGAAATTTCAATGTCGGTGGATGTGCAACCAATATCGTGGCAAACTCTTTGTTTTAGACGATGAAAGTTACTTTGGTCTGAGTCGCTGCCATGTACCGGGAAATAGTGTTTTTTATACCTCCGATGTATTGTCAACACCTGATTATGTGAAATATAAGTTCAAGCAAAAGTTTGAGCCCAAAACTATGCTTTAGAGTGCGATCTCTGAGAGGGGTCGTGGTTCAAGCCAAGTGGCATTGCAGTCAACAAGTGTTTAAAGAAGGTTTCGATTCCTTTTTAAGGGAAAATCATTCCGACAATAATTATGTTTTCTGGCCTGACAAAGCTTCTTCTCATTAGGCTTAAATGACGACGGGTTTCCTGAGCAGCAAAGACATCCCTTCCCTTTTTTACCAAAGGAACTGAACATAACAAACTTGCCGCAGTGTCGTCCAATTGAAGATTTTTTTGGAAGGCCAAAAATATTAAAGAACCAACAGGATTCGCTTATGTATCCGGAAATACGATCCCAAGGTCGTACAGGCCGCCTGCGGAGACATTTTCCGGAAGCTACGTCGAGTGGCTGATAACGGTCTTTTCGACCAAATCCATTGATGCAATTCGTTTGTTTATGTAGTCATAAATAAGCTGTCAAATTTTTATAAAGATCCTTTGAGAATTGTGGTTATGGCGGCATTTTAAAGTTTTTGCAGATTCTTACCCTTTACTTTATAGGGTCGGAAACGCTTCCATCTGGCTGCTACATACAAAATGAATTAAGCTATCAACATTAAACTTGTGTAAGTTCAAAATAGGGGCTACAAATTATCCTGGTTCAAGATCAGTTCAGAATCAGATTAAACCTACGAATATCTTCGAATCTTCGAATTATAAGATCTATGAAATTTTAGTTACACCCAGGGAAAAATACGCAGAATATTTCTATTAGATTTGGTTCTGAAAAACTAAGAATTATAAATATAAATTAAATGGTTGTTTATTAACGTTTTACTTACTCTTTGGGGGACTCGAACTCGGAACCTTTTGACTTGAACACGAATGGGATGCTGACTCAACCAGTTGCACCATCGCACATGCTGGTGGTCAATCGGCTAAAATTCTACTTATATTTAATTGCCTTAAAGTATTCAACAAAATATTTCTGGCATTTTGCCGCTTGAATGTTTGAAATTTTTAGTTTTTCACAATACTTCATTTAGATAAGTCTGCTGCTCCAAAGCAAATCAGATTTCAAAACTGTTCAAATGTGGTTATATTCATTTGAATTATTGTGCCGAACTAAATTTTTATCTTATCAGTATAGGCCTTAAAGTATTAAGCTATACATTTTACAAGTTCAATAATCGCCTGGAATACGAAAGAAGAATTTATTCCCTGTAGTTCAGCTGGTGTCAAGGCACCACCAGGCCTAACGACCTAATGCTTCACTGAGCGTTAACGTTAACGACAGGTAATGCATCAAAGCGCTAGTCTAGTACATGAACTATAGTGTGCACCCATCACCACGCTAACGACTGGTAAAGCAAGGTCGTGTAGATCGGTACGTTTTCCGGACATTCCCATACAAAATTCGTTAGGCAATTACTTGCCTGCTGGTTGGTCTGGTGACGAGTGCTCACTACGAAAAGTTAGGGAATTCGTTAATGCCGCACCGGTGCAGCTGCACTACAGGGATAGTTGATCCCAAACTTTAAATACTTTTTGTTGTTAGCGATCATCATCATGTCGGACTCGTCGGTCATTTTTCAGGACCCAATCTAAAGCCCAATTTACACGACCTGATCTCTCAGGTGAGTTTTGTATCTGAGTATCTGTCAGCCCGTGTAAACAGTAGTCTGAGCCTACTCAGCTGAGCGCTCAGGTGTAATAGAACCGGCTCAAATAAAACTGACCACACAGCAGAACGCTCAATGAACCATTGGTTTTGCGGCTGAGTCAACTAAGCTTCTCAGACATGTGTAAATGCTAAACTAAGTTGCTCAGCTGAGTTTTTTTACACTTAAGTCAGAAAAACTCAGCTGAGCGATCAGGTCGTGTAAATTGAGCTTAAGATCGAGTTTTCTTAATTTCTTCGTCGATTTAGAACGTTTGGTACACTTTGAAGAACGTGGTCTGGTTTTTAGAACGGATAAATCAAGAACGGATTGGGTATAAAAGTGAGTGTATGGCTACATTCTTTACTTTGATTTGGTCGCTATCACTCGCGAGCGCTTGATAGTCATGTGTGCTAAGATGAAGATCTGTGTGTTCAGTCTTCGAGGTGCTGAGCTCAAATCACAGTAAATTCAAAAAAAAATGTACTTGGTATCAAAATCTACTGATGTCATTGAAGGGCAGATTTTCAGCTTTTACATAGAGCTATCTGTCACATAAACTTACAAATAACAGTGTAAAATCTTAGTTTATCTAACACAAAGCAGCTATGTAGAAGATCAGAGGCCCTAAGTCCTTTAAAGTTGAGTTTGACTAAAGCGTTTAGTTTAAGTTTGGCAAAGCTAAGACTGGGATTAAAATTGCGTACTTAAATTACACCGGTTGGGGTTGGTTTCAGTTTAGGCGACCTAAAAGTTTTGAAGGGTCTACAACACAGATAACTAACTTATGAAGAACCATGTTTAGATTTAAAGTCATCATTTTGTGCAAATTCCTACCACTGTGGCTTTATAAGAGCTGAGAGTGCGGTCAACTCGACAGGTGTGTGCGTGCTCAGCCGTATTCGCAAAACAGCGTGTGACCTCTTTTGTGAGACGCTTATTAAATTCTATTCTCCTTTTTTTGTTAAGGGGGAAAAATGCATTGCTCTTGGCTTGGCACTTATTTTACGGCCTGAGTAAAGATTTTATACATTTCTTTTTTATTTTCTCTTGATTCTGCTCGTTTTGGGCAAATACAATCATTAGAGGGGACGGACTACATATGCCATGACGTTCAAAGCGAAACGGCTCCATTACATTACAGTTTGCATAGCCTCAATTTTTGAGGCAATTATTTGCTTTGTAGCTTGCCAAAAAGGCTGCCACCAGCAGGCTGGCAGGCAGACAGACCAGGCTGCTGCTGGTGCTGCCGTTTTCATACAATTTCCTTCCGCTTTGCTTTCGTTGTGAAAGTATTACGATGATTTGCATAATTTTAGCGCACCTCCAGCAGCCGCAGGAATGAGGCCTAAACCGCAGCAGCGAGTGCTTTTGAGGGATCCCCCTTTTACTTGTACTTTTTGTCGGTTCGTCTTTATCTTCTTTATCTTCTTCGCTGGTCTTTGTTGAGGTGTGTGTGTGTGTGTGTGTGTGAGTGTGGGGGCCTACATTTTTGTAACTGATGTGCTGCGTTGGCTCTCTGCTCGGCGGAATCCACTTTTTTATCTCTGCGCCTGATCGAAATTGCTTTTGTGTGGTTGCTGCCCTTCTGGTTTGTTGTTGTTGCTATTTTAATTTCACTCATGTGTGTGTGTGTGTGTATGAGAGTGTCCTGGCATGTCTTCTCTTTGCCTTGCAAATTTCTTTTGAGGCACTTTTGCAATTTTCTGCCTGTTTTGGGTTAGATATTCATATCAGCTCTATACATATTATAGCTATTTTCCGCTATAACTGCTACTGATTGCCGCTTTGAGGCCACATTTTCTGTCTACTTTCTCATCCCAGCTCTCCATTCGCTTTTTTGGAGCACCAATTGAGATGCAAATTGCTTTTGCCTGGGCATGATTTGAAAATAATTCACTTGCTAAGCATTTTCTCTTCTCTTTGGCGAATTTTAACATTTGAACTAATTTGATTTGCAGGCGATAATCTGTAGCTTTTTTTTTGGCATTTTTAATTTTCGCCTGAAATTTGATTGTTTTATTTGGTACTCATAAAATACGGCAGTAAAATTGGATTTCGAGTATCAAGTACTGCGTTTCGAATTCTGATTATCAAGTACCTGAGTATCGAATACAAAGTACTGCCTTTTGAGAACTTAGTGCTAAAAACTTAGAACCGAGACCGAAGAACCGAATCTCTTTAGAAAAAAGTTGAACCAGATCCTGTTCCGTACATAAAATTTTGGTTCGGTTCAACAAAGCTATAGGCAGGGACTTCTTTTTTTCACCTACGGCCTAGGGACTTCTTTTCTTATCTGGTCGGTTTTTGGCAACTATCGCCTGTAAAACTCAATTAAATATCAAGAAAGACTTTTAAAATTACTTATAAAGTCCCCACCCATAATAGCCTCTTTTTTTGAGATCCTCGTGAGTAGCAAAAATTCATAATTTTGTGTTTATGCTTGTATTTTTTGTGAAAATCATGATCTGACATCATGTTTTCTTGCAGGCAAAAACGTAGTATATGTTGCGCAAGCTTTAACTTAAGCCTAAATATAAACCTCTGCATTATTCTCTACATGTGATCGAAAATGGGCATTAAAAGGGTTTTTTGAGACTTTTAGTCCATTTTTCCCAAATTCTCGACGTGATGGGCACTTTTGGAGGTTGATCCTATAAGAATATCCTTGTCCGATCTTTGAATCAGAAAAAACGTGATTTTTTTCTGAGAATAACTGTTGTTCAAAACCTGTATTTAAAAGCGTTTGATAAAAAAAGTCATAAAATAACATTTTTTTAAAAAAATTTAAAAATCCAATTGATAATAATTACACAAGGCAACAAAATTCGACTTTTTCCAGTATATTGAAGGGTAGGTAGTGATTTTAGATGATTTTCGTGTGCTAAGCAAGACTGCGTTTTCAGAAATTGTCCATCACTTCGAGATTTTTAGGAACTTGAGCTTAAAGTTGCTAAAAGTGCCTATTTTGACCTTTTTCAGGAGCGTTTTTCGGGGAATCCATTCAATTGATTGAACTCTCTTTAAAACCATCGGAAAGTACCACTCCTTAGCTTTGAAATGACCTATACCAAACAATTCTGCGATTTTTTTAATGTAGATATACCTCTTTTAGCACTTGTGTAAGAATCCAAAAATATCCTATTTATTGCTGGTGCCCCAAAGTATGCAATGGGTGGTGGAGCCTCTAATATGTTTTCGTTTCCCAAAAACAGTAAAGTAGGCTGGTCATTTGTAATGAACCAGCAACAAAATTCTAAGATAAACCTCACAAGGCTCTTCAGTAAGAGGTTCCACAAGGATATCAAAGAAATGGAGAAAAGTTACCAGGAAAGGTGGGACATTAACATGATAGCAGATTACTGTAGGTGCTTAAAGAGAGACGATCACATTAAATTTGACAAACGAAGATCCTTGTGAGGCTTTTTTTTTAGAATGGTAACAAAAAGAGTCCAAGCAATAGAAAAGATTCCCCGAAAAACGATCCTAAAAAGGGGGAAAATAGGCAAAATTCCTAAAAATCTCGACGTGATGGACAATTTCTGTAAACGCAGTCTTGCTTAGCACACGAAAATCATCTAGAATCACTATCAACCCTCAGTATACTGGACCTTGTTGCCTAGTGTTATTGAATACTTTTATTATAACTCAAAAAAAATAAAAGTTATCATTGTATTTAAATAATTAACAAAACGAGAGCTTATCATTACATGGATAATTTGATTAAAATTGCATTGGCTGAACCAAGGTTCGAACAAAAACCTCCGCCCAAAAAACCTTAATACCACTGGTAAATTTTGGCTCGAACCGGAGCTCCGAAAAAATGTTTGGGTTTGCAGCCCTGGTTTGAACACCAGTTTCTCAGAAATGACTGAACGGATTTGGCTATAATTTTGCAAACAGATAGAAGATAACCCAAAATTGAAAATGGGCCGCGAAATATTCCGAATTTTTCATTTTACAAATGAGCTTATTAGGCGAAGAAAGTAATGAAGAAGTAGAAATGAAAAAAGAAAACGAGGCATGTAGAAAAGTTAAATGCTGCGTGGACAAAGGCAAAGGGTACATGACATGAATTAATTAAAATTAGCAGAAGTTGCTAAGCATCCAATCAATCGACGCCAGCAATTTTCTATACACATCGTACCTCAGAGAGCTGCTGAGACAGCAGTGCAAGCAGAAGTTCGGAGACAGGCAGTTGCTAAAAGCACTTACTCGAAATACTTGAGGTGTTTTTAATAGAGCCGCACTCGAGTGTGATCCAAGTCTTGGGTATGACAGACTGTAGCTTCTAAAACTGGAAAAAATAAACAAAGCCTGAAGATTTTGCAATGCAGAAGAGAAGCTGAGATAGCTGGAGGCAAAGTAGTTACAACATTAGAAAATACAATGCATGTTTTCACATAAAATTATTTGGGGTGGACAGAGTCGTTTCCTTGCAAGGATTTAATCCAACATTTACCGTTCAAGAACAAGTTTACCACCAGATTGATTGAGACGGAGCTCTGGGCCAGGAACTCGAAGTACATTCCTAATGTCATTGATTTTTGACACTGCTCATGCAAGATCCGACATTGCAGCAATAGCGGTCACATTGTAAGTACGATTAACGAGCGAAGCGCTATGCAATGTTCAAAGTTTTATTAGCGTCTAAAAACATCATTTGAGACGAATGCACAATGGCGCACAAACACGCATTGGAAACACTTGACCGAACATTGAAAGATGTGATTCGGGATGTTTTTGAGGCGCCATGATTTTACTGTCTGGCGATTCCCTCCAAACACTATCAGTCATTCCAATATCGACTGCTAACTATGAAAGAAATGCTTTTCCCAATTAATCCAATCTTTGGCGCAAGGTGAAGAAACTTCAGCTGGCAGCAAACATGAGAGTTGCATTGACGTTCCTGTTGACAAAAATCAAGTGGATTGATTTAATTTTCTACAAAATTTTTCAATAGTGACTCATCGAAAGAGGAGCTCGTCAATAAAGTATTCTTGAACATCATTGCCAGCGGCTAAGAATAAAGATGAAGATGACAAAAGCTTTGTAATTCAGAATCAAAACGTTGGTACTCTGCATTTGCTCAAGTCTAATGACTGTGTAACAAACGAAGACGAAGACACAAACTATCCAACAGAATTCCTTGGGGCTTATGCAATGGAACGCATTTGGTGATAAGAAAACTGATGATCAATGTGATTATAAATTGAATAAGTTCTCGTTCCGTCGTCTCCAATGATCCAATGAACTGATGTGCCCTTTGAGTTGAAGCAAATTCAATTTCCGATTCGCCTTGCATTCACCATGACGAATAACAAATCACAAGGCCAATCCTTAATGGTTAATTGTACGTGATGTGCTTCCAATGTACCTAACTGAATAGAATTATTCCCAAGCGTAATCCTTGCAGCACAATACATAGCTTCATCAAAGCAAATGTCTTTTTGAAATTAATTAAAATTCATAAATTGAGTAAAGCTAACAGGTATCACCACATTCATCGACTTTTAGGCGGTACGAAATTCGTTGGGCATTCTAGTTAAATATACAGAAATATGTTAAAAACGAGAACTTAAGCTGGAAAAGAGAGGTAGGTAAAATCAAGAAAATTGAAGGAATGGCGAGTCGAAGTGTAAATAAAGAAGATAATAGACAGACTGATTGAAAAATGAAAGGAATTGAAGAAATGCGTAAGCACGGAAGAAAAATTATGATATAAGTTAGCAAGCAACAGACGAAAGAAAATTAAATAATAGAACGAAAAAAGTTGTTGATTACGCCGAAGGATGCTTTCTATTTCCATCAATTAATTGGCTGCCTTTAAGTACGCTCTGAAAAGTGTGCTATAAAAAAATTGCAAATACCTCCCACCCATACACTAGCATGACCATTACTATTTCCTCACCCACAACAATGTAATTAATTTGTTGCAACATAATTTATTAATTAGCCCGTCAGTGTCAGAGATTTTCGGTCAATGTTTATCATTAAACATAAGAAACACAACAGAGAAAAAGAGAGCGAGAGTGAGACGGAATGGCAATTAATCTGGCTGAACTGTGGACAGGTGTTCGCTTAAATCCTGCATAGGAAAGCAAAGGCATTCATGTTCAGCGCCCTGGGCAAGTGTTAATAGGAGGCAGGTTTGGGACTGAGAGAGTCTGGGCTTTGCATCAACGATTAATTATTAATTTAACAGACACGCAATGCACATGGACCTGTCTCGCTGCCCAGAAATACGCATTTTTCCATTGCGACGGCATGCATTTTCAATGGCTTGCATCCAGTCCATGCGTGGATGACTCTGTGTGTGTGTGTGTGGGCATTAAGAATTTATGATGTGCATGTCAGCGTCGTGCAAATTGCAAGCGCAACAGAGGCCCCCCAGCAGACTCTGGACATGACCGATGCATTGATTTCCCACGTGAGTTGGGCTCCAGCATGAGCTTAAAAGCTGTTTAACAACGGAAATCGTTGCCAGCTTTGTTGCTTTAATTCGAATGTAATGGCACGCGGAGGCACCGGATGCGCATTTCTGACTGGCTTAAAGACAATTAATCAATCGGCAGCCGGAGAAAATCCAATTGCCTGCTCAGCAGTCAGTGGAATTTAATGACTTTTGACAAGTTAAAATGCGCGACACGTTCAGGAGGCAAATGGAGAGAGATTTAGCTGGCAAACAAGTCAAATTCACTATTATTTTTTTTTCCTTCTTATTTTACATTGGGTTTTTTGGTTGAGGCAAGCAAATTGCAGGAAAACATTTACCCAAACGCAAAGCCAAATTCAAAACCCCAAAAATGAGAACTGGAAACGTCGCATTCGCATTTATAGCTGCATTCTGGCTTGAGTCTGGGTCAGCACTTTGTGTGAGTGTTGGTTTTTAGAAAGTAACAGCCAAGTGAAAATGAAAACTCTCACAGAATGTGTGTGCGTGTGTGCAGCGGTAGTGGGCAAATAGCGCAAAAGGAAATGTGCAAATAAATATTTGCAAATGAAAATGAACAAGGAAATGCAAGCGCCATGTGGCAGTGACAAGCGTTAAAACGTTTTCTAAATGAGAGTAAACGAAATTTAAATTACGCGTATTGTGTTGCAACAATAACGAAAACCATAAGGACCAAACTTTAGTATTCAATTGTAAGCAACAAACATTTTCTTAATTCCGACAACTCGGAGCAAAAGTTTATGACATCAACTTATGGAATCTTGGATAATTGATTGTTTAATTTATTGTAATTTAGCTTTTAGGTTTTAATTTCCTTTTTTAAGAGCTTATTAAACTGCGAACAATATGAGCTAATAAGAGCAGCACATCAGCTTAACATGAAATCATTTACTAACTCTGCGTCAGTTGTAACTGATGAGATGAAAAATAGTCGAGTTGTAAGCAAAGAAAGATTCGATGATACTCAGTTTTCAATATGTACCAGATTTCACACTCCATGAGTACGGGCTGCCAAGGAGGTTCTCGGATACACCGACCACCCCACGAAAATAGGTCCGACGATGAGTGCCGCCGCGCTACCGCTGAGAAAGACGCTGCCTACCGGAGAACTCTAAGGTCGGGAGCAACGCGGGCTGTTAAGGTGCGATACCGGGAGTTAAGGAGAAAGGAGAAGCTACTTTTTAGAAGGAAAAAGAGCGAGCAGGAAATTCGCATGCGTGAGGAAGTCCAAGCTGTTTTCGGCATGAGTGAGACTCGAAAACTCTACCAAAAGGTTTGACAACTAATCGTATGATCTAAGCCCGGAGACGCACTATGCAAGGACGAGCACCGATATCTGATCACAGATCCGCAGGTGGCAGTGAATAAATGGAGGAACTATTTCTCCAGCCTGCTGGGAGGTGATGACGAACACAATCCCGCCTCAAGAGATGTAGCGATACCACCAATTGATGATATATAGATAGACACACCGGATCATAATCAAGTCTGGTTCAGAGCCCAGCATTGAGCGAGTAGCTCACTCGGGTACCAAATTATTGGGAAAAATATTTATAATTTTTTTTTTTAATATTATATTCCAATTTATTGTTAATGAGGAGCAACTCACATTCAATTGTTACATATATAAACCATAAAACTTACTTTCAGTATAATAATAAGTTGTGTTAGAGTGAGTAAGATTACTGTAGTTCAGCTGCACCGGTGCGTCATTAACATATTCTCTAACTCTTCGTTGTGAGCACTCGCCACCAGTCCAACCACCAGCCAAGTATTTGCCTAACGAATTTTGTATGGGAATGTCCGGAAATCGTACCGATCGGTACAACCCTGCATTACCAGTCGTTAGTGTGGTGATGGGTGCACACTATAGTTCACGTACTAAACTAGCGCTGTGATGCATTACCTGTCGTTAACGACGCGACTGACGCTCAGTGATGCATCAGGTCGTTAGGTAGTGGCTTGACACCAGCTGTACTATAGGGATACGTTTCGTTGGGAGGTCATATATTTGTAACCTCTTAAGGCGTCTTATTATAGTAACGTCTCTCCTCCTTCGTTTTCTTAACAATCGTCAGTAAAGTCTGTTCGGGACATTTAATTCTTCTTCTATTCTCCAAGTTCGCATATACCAAGGCGCTCCAGATATTTTTCGGAGTATTTTCGCCTGCAAGACTCGCACCTTGTTAAGATGGGATATTGCTGATATGCCATAAATTTGAAGTCCATATCTCCAGGCAGGAGCAATTATGGCCTTGTTCACATGGTTTTTGATCTTCAGTGACATCTTATTTCTGCTGTTTAGCAGCTAGGCAAGTTTGTCTACTCTAGCATAGAGGGACTTGGTAAGCTGGTTGATGTGTGTGCTACAAGTCTACTTCTTATCCAAGTAAACAAAAAAAAGTAATTCATCATATAAAACAAGTAAGGGAGCTGCAGTCCAGTGCCCCGACTACAAAATACCCTGTTCCCTTGATTTCGTGTGTTTTTTCTTTACATACACACACACTCACACATACACACACTCCAACATACACACAAACGCATGGCATGCGGCCGCGCGCGATAACTGACAATGCAAGACCCCCCCCCTCTCTTCCACATGCAAAATTGATTCGTATATAACTTCGGTGTTTTTCGTCCGATCTTATTGATCTTTTCAGAATAGATAGATTTGGAAGGTCTATCTTAAAAATTGTGGCTCTGACAGTTTTTTGCGCTTAAAGGGGGGAGGGGGAGGAATTTTCCAAATCTGAAACAAACTCGTTTTGAATCGGGTATACAACTATCTACATGCAAAAATTTGTGGCTCTAGCTCTTATAGTCTCTGAGAAACAAGCGTTCATACGGACAGACAGACGGACAGACAGACAGACGGACGGACAGACGGACAGGGCTAAATCGACTCGGCTGTTGATGCTGATCAAGAATATATATACTTTATAGGGTCGCAAATGTTTCCTTCTACCTGTTACATACTTTTGCACAACTTCATGATCCCCCTTTTCCCATTTTCAATGGGAACAGGGTATAAATACGCCTGTGCAGATATCACGGCGTAGAGTATATGTAACATTAACACACTTGTCCAGATTCAAGGCTATGTTCCAACGGAATAAATATTGTTGGATGATATCCATAGCAACGTAATTGCAGGAGTCTCTTGCCATAAAGACCGTGTCATCCGCAAAGATAGCCAGGAACAGATCTTGAGGGTTCTCAATGGGAACTGTATCTCCAGTTGGCATATCCATTGTAAATAGCGTGTTAATATTAGGTCCGTGTACACTCCCCTGAGGAACACCTGCTCTTATAGACTGTACACTAGATTCAGCTCCGTCAAGAATCACTGTAAAAGCTCTTTCCTCGAGGAAACTTCGCACAAGATCAAAGAGTTGAGGGGGAAGCAAACTTTTAGTCTTGCTCAGAAGGCCATCGTGCCATACTCTATCAAAAGGCTGTTTTACATCTACAAATACTGCCACCACGTATTCCTTATCATCACGATTTGGGCTTGTTTCTAGCACTTAGGAAAGTAGCTTAACCGGAAGGCAGCATTAAACATAAGGACCAGAAAGAGAAGACTCCATTGTCCAAGCCATCCTCACCTGGTGCCTTCTTACTATTTAGATCCTTAATTTGTTCCTTGACCTCCTCAAGCGTTATAGGGGGAGATGGTAGCGCAAGTTGACCAGGGATGCCAATGATATTATTGACGCGATTTCTATGACTATTTGATGTAAAGTCAAATGTCTTAAACCTATCCTCTAGGTTCGAGGCAAATTCTTTTCGTACCATTTCTTATTATAATTTCTTTAATTGTTATGCTTACCCTATTCAATTATGAAGTAAATTATTAAAACTATAATGAATTCGGAATAAGTTAATCTTTTCATCCGGAAATCATAAGGCGCCGCCATGGGATGAAGTAAACAACACTTCTTTGTTCAAGGGATCGCCAATGAACATCTGTTCATACCTGCCCCTGGCGATCATTGGACACTGAAACAACACCTCAGTGTGGCCTGATCTACAGCTTGTCTTTCTGAGCTAACTTTTCCTTTCTTCACTCTTGTCTAAATTCATCTCCTACTTTTCCGACCCTTCTAGACTAAATAATAGGCTTTCCAATTTCCTTTAAGACCAAAACAGCCCGTGAAATTTTAAAATTAAATAACTATGCCCTAAGCTATGACGACGAATATAGCCGGATAAAGCACGGGTTCCGCATAGGTCTACTTCTACCATCTGCTCAGCTAGGATGCAACCGTTCGTTTTATGCTACAAATCCACGCATTTTTGGCCTGGCCTAAAGTAAATTCTCAGTAGCATACTTCTCAGCGTTTATTTCCCTATTCCAATTTAAAATGAAATTGATTTCTTTAAAGCTGCTTGTTGGCGAACGAACTGATACACTAATCAGATTCGAAATCAGCTTTTGAATCCGCTATAAGCCATAACATAATGCGATTTAGCCAACATTCGTACTACCTGGGGTGTTAGTGACGTTTTGCTGACAAATTGGCAAAGCCATAAATTACCAAAGTTACGGCACGCGCTTTTCTGCGCTGCGATTTATCTAACCGAATGTGGAATCACATACTTCCTGTTGTTGGCCGCGCCGCGCTTGACATTAATTGGCCAAAAGCTGCGCCAACTTAAATATGAAGTTTCAATTTTATTTATGCAAGCCGCAGGTGTGCTTTCCACTGCCCAAAGCCAAAGTGGTAAAGTTTTCCATGAATATGGCACATGCAAGTGGCAAACTTTAGCTCGCTCTCGAGCATTTGAATGGAGCGAGAGCTTTAAAATGTTTTCGAGGCTTTGCAGCAGATGCTGGGCTCATTATGACCAGTCTCAGTGCTAAGTGGCTGTGCATTGCGAATGGCAAACTAAATGAA
The DNA here is from genome assembly GCA_018904265.1 of Lordiphosa collinella. Classification (NCBI taxonomy): domain Eukaryota; kingdom Metazoa; phylum Arthropoda; class Insecta; order Diptera; family Drosophilidae; genus Lordiphosa; species Lordiphosa collinella. The sequence continues at coordinate 135,825 of JAEIFV010000770.1, forward strand.
TGGCAGCCATAAAACCCGAAGGATTAAATGTTCGCCACACACAAACACACACACACTCACACACACTTACAGGCGGCAGGTTGCCACCGCATTATAAAACAACTCATTTATCATAAGAGTGCCGCAGTGAGAAGGGGCAAGGGTGCGGCTTACGACAAAAGTAACTGACAACTGCAGATGAAATGTTGAAAGCGCGAAATGAATACACACAGCGCAACAATTAATTGTCTGCATTCATGCCTTTCGCAAAGATGCCAGCAGATAGCAGGGTTGGGGGGTACAACACGCAATAATCGCCCAGCATTTGTATTTAATTAATGGCTCGGCGCAGCGTAATAAACGATATTTAAACGAGAAATTTTGTAATTGAAACCAGACGCCATTAATAGTTAATGCCTTGGCCGTAAAATTTCCAACTATTTTCTCCTAAATAGAAAAATGTTTATTTAATTAACTGAAAAGTTCTGGCATGCAATGCAGGCATTCTTTTAATTAAAATATTTATTAATCAAATTGCACAGCCACAGCAGGTTGAGGCGAAGGGCAGGGCGACGAGAGCCAAAGGAGCAAAGTTGGATTATATGGATGATAAATTATTTTAATGATGACAGACGAGTCAGAGGCGTGTGCGTGTGTTTGTGCGCGTCTGTGCATGTCGAGACAAAAGCCAAGACAAGTCGGGTCAGGGCAAGGCTTAATCATTGATTGAGAAGGACGAGAGAAAGGAAAACAAAAGGTGAACCATGTGGGGGCAATTAGCCAGAATATGCAGAATAATTAAGGCACGACCAGAGAACAAAGAACCTAGGCAAATTTCATAATTGAACAAGTGCAATACCATTCAGGGAAGAATATCCATTCTATGTTACAGATTTAGTACAAGCCAGTAAATTCAACAAAAAACACTTTTTATATTCGGTTTTTTTTTGACCTCTACTTGGTTGAATTGTGCTTCTGAAGTCGGGATGGCGGAAATACTATCGATATATATATCGAAATATCGAGTATTATTTGCTAATTTATGGCGGAGACATTGTGTGCTATAAAAAGTGTGGTTTCTGCTGGATATATAAATTTAAGTAGCAACGCAATGTCTCTTCCCTCTATGAATTTGCCCATCTTTAGTTATTATACTCTGTACCAGAGGTACACAGTGTAAATTAAGTTTTGCGCAAAAGTGTCCGTCTGTCCGTATGAGCAAACAGATCTCAGAAATGGAAAGAGATAGAGGTTTGACATGTAAAGGAAAAAAACTTTTTATACTTGCAGGCAGATTAAGTTTATTTTAAATTTTTGACACGCCCCCGCTAATTGAAAAAAACATCACTTGTCCCACAGTTTTATAGATAGAAGACTCGTTCCTTCTGGACATATTTAGTAATCAGGATTATTTATCGATCCGTCAAAGGAATGGTAAAGATCGGTTGAACGGTTGTCGAGTTCTAAGAAAAACAAACAATTATGGGCAGCACCGGTCGCAACGGTGATGGGCAGCACTTCACAGGTACAGAGTATGTTAAAATCGGGCTTGACCGACTTTCTTTCTTGTTTATAATAATGAAAGCGCGAGATTTTTTTTTTTTAATTTTTGCCAGCGGCGCGCAATGGCCTTATTCGCGAATTTGGCGTTGCGAAAATCGTAACTTTTGAACGGAAAGAGATATTTGAAAAATTTCAAAGGGGCGATGATGAGAATTCCTGTAGCTTATAAAAAAGCGTACGTTCAACTTTGTAGGTCCACAGGGTGTTTCAGGATCGGCTGCCAAAGTAGATTGGTTAGTACACTGAAAAAGTTGCATGAAGTGGGCAAAATATTTTTTTCATTTTTTTAAAATCGATTTATTAAAAATGTAGTTTTAAAACTATTTAAAATTAACAAAATTTTATAAAATGATCATTTTTGCTTACTAAAAATATTTTTTTGCAATCAAATTTAGTTCTAACTTGGGAATGGTTAATTTTCTTCTAAAATGTTGTCAATATTGGTATTCATATCATAAGTGCTTAATAGACTTAATATTTCTGGTAAATATTTGTTGGTTAATTCCTTGATTGTCCTGATGTGTCTGAGAGATAAGATACAGGGATCAGATGGGGCCGTCAACATGTTGAAAAGGTCCGTGTTTTCTTGATGTCGAGATATTTTGCACGTGTTCGCATACCTATGTCTTTTGTAGTCCTTGTTTTTAGATTCTTGGGTTTCTTCTGACAACTCTCCCATCGATATAAGTTGTTATTGTATTAGATGCTCACCATGATCTAATATTTTATGGACTGCAGGAGTAAGTTTTTTCTCAGGATACTTTGTACATAAAAGATCTCTTGGCTCCTTGGCATATTTTCCATATTTGCACGCATCAACATTTTCGTCGCAACTTAAGACATTAAGCATGATTTTAATTCGTTTGATTACATTCAGATGAATTCCTGTTATCTGAGCAGTTGCCTTATCGCTGTCGAAGAATCTCCATCATTCGTGTTTCCATAGCCCTGCTTCGGTGAGTCGATTTTAAGCCCAAGCTCCGCCAAAAACTTCTGTTGTATATCCTGTTTCCTTCTACTTTCCATTGATTTTGTGTTGGGACTGTCATCAGAGTCGTCTCCTTGTCGTGGAAGTATATGCCAATTTGAGCATGAATTCCATATATCGGATCCTCGAATGCAATGGATAAATTCCGTATTCATAATTATGCACGTCCGTTTCCGATGTATCGAACTTCTGAAAATCTTTTTGCTTCCTCTTGAAGATGATTCCGCGGTTTTCAACAACTCAAATAATTTGGTGTTGTCCATTTTCAATAATACAAATTTCACTAAGTGTGTGCACTTTTTCGCTCGACTGTTCACGTCTGAATAATCTGCCTTGACGTAAGCCAGTCATCCCAACAAATTTTATATATACCAAGTACCGTTTGAAAGGGTCACTAGACTTGAATGTTGAACATTCAACTTTGAAATAATAAAGTTCTTTAATGTATGTACATTAGGAATTGATGCATCTTTTCAAAAAAATCAAGCAAACTTCAATCAGTATTACCATTTGGTTTTTATAGGTTAACAAAAATGATATTTGAAACCAAAAAAAATAAAAAATTCAGCAGTTTGAAAAATTGTTCTACTTTGAACCACTGTAAAAACCAAACTAATTGACCAAATTCAATAAACCAATGTTTTTCGTTCTATCTGGGGTTTCCTTTATTGAATTAAATTACTTTGGTCAACAAAATCGACCATCAAAAATAGATTTTTGCAACGCCAAATTCGCGAATCCGGCCCCTGTGCGGCGCTAATGATTCATTACATAATAGTTCATTCGATTATTACCTCTGAGAAATGGATGTCTTCATTTATAACATTCTCCACGTTGGGATTATACATCCTTCCAATGCCAAAAATATTTCGTGGATTCGCAGAGGATGCGAGGTATAGGTTTTTAAAAAATTAATCCCTCCACAAATCTGGTCCCTCCACAACCGCTCAATGTTTTGGGTATGGGCGCCGCAAGACGGGTCAACAAAATTTTGTGAATGATTCACTGTTTAGTGCTGGAGTCCCTCTAGACTTAGACAATTATATTCCCTCCTGCACTCTGACATTATAGTTGTCCCATTTGCTACTCGCTCTTTAATAATTGCGAGCAAAGTTCTCGCATCACGGGATTCGTCGGGCACTACAAAGAAGTCCCCAGAGCACACAGCACGCCTAGGCGTACAACACTCTGATTTCTGCAGAAGTTGCAGATTTGAGGAGGAGGAGGAAACGATGCAGCAGGTGTCTTGGTCATCCACTCCTACTCAACCTATCTGAGGTATCCGACATAGAGCTCCCAGCTCTACTTAATTATATTTTGTTCACACAATGGTTCAGTACTAAGGACCACTCTAGGGTTCAGCTGGGAATATATGGCATCGTAACGGACCCAAGTGGCCTAAGTGGGAGAGCGACTTGTCGCTCTCAGCCATTGCTCACCATTTCTAAATAAAAAACTGATTACTAATTTGAATGTGTTTTCAGAAAGAAGATTTTAGTATACCAAGAGTCGAGCTTGATCGACTTTCCTACTTTTTTTATTATTTTTTTTTGTGAGCAGACAAAATGGACAACGCAGAGTAAAACAATAAAGTCTCAGATTTGATTCTGTGTTTAGCATACTGCACTGCTTTAGTATATCTCTCAAGGCTCGAAGCTGAAGCACAAACAAGCTAAAAGTAAAAAGTAAAGTCTCGTGACTTGGTGAATCTATTCCGGCGAATCTATTCCTATTCTGGTGAGTCACCCAGATATTACTTAGTTGAACGAGTGGCTAAGCCAGTAGCAATTACTTTCAGTTCTTACGTTTTTTTACGGTTAGTACGAGAGGGAATCGAGGTGCGAGTTAATCGAATACACTTAATATAATGTTCAGTCCTTGAAATATGAATTTCTACATTATCCGTCGATTGGTGTCAAATTTGGTTGAGCACTTGACCATGGGAGATCAGAGAGGACTCAAGGAAGCCAAACTAGCTTTAAATAATACATAAAGTTGTATCATGAATGGGATACCACTTATAAAACGAATTTTAAGACTTTGGGAAAAGTACAATATAAAATAAGAAAGAAAGTTGGTCAAGCCCGACTATAGTATAGTCTGTACCTGTAAAGTGCAGCCCATCACTGTTGCGACCGGTGCTGCCCATAATTGTTTGATTTCCTTATAACTCACCTATCGTTCACCCGATCTTTACCATTCCTTTGGCGGATCGATAAATAATCCTGATAACTAAATATGTCCAGAAGGAACGAACCTTCTATCTATAAAACTTTGGGAGATATGACGTTTTTTTCCGAATTGCGGGGGCGGGAGGGGGCGTGGCCAAAATTGAAAATAAACTTGATCTGCCTCTAAGTATAAGAAGCATATAAGAAGCAGATGTGCAGTGGTCGCTATTCGTAATGGGACCAACTGAAGAGAGCTGAAGAGGTCGAAAAAGACCAACAGGACGGTGTTTCCATGTCTGCATCCAAGCAGCGGGCCGACAAATAAGAAGCAGATCAAAGGGCTCGCGGATTTAACGAGTGTGCATTCGACCTGGTGGTTTGAGTTGACTTAGCTTATGTTTTTGGCAGGATCGACAATTGCGCACGTATTTGGCCACGTCCCGAAATAGGCCCGGCCAGTAGTAACGCTGGGAGACTCTCGTTGACGTCTTCCGAAACCCTAGGTGCCCAGCGCTAGGTTGGTCACGGCATTCTTGCAAGACTCTCTGCCGGTGTTTCTTGAAGACGCAGAGCTTTCAAGGGATGTAGTCCTCTTCTTCAAGGCGTGGTCCGAAGCGTCGATACAGCTGATCGTTTTCCCGCACATACTAAGGGTACTTCGCTGGCTCGTGTTCGACTCGCTGCAACATTCGCTGCATCCACCGGCACTGCGTTTGATCTTGGATCGTTTGCTACAATAACTCGAGCGGCTGCCTGGAAAGGGCGTCAGTGACGACGTTTTAATTCCTCAATGGTGTTCAGACACTTGAGTGCCAAATGGTCGGTGACCGGTACCGTTACAGGTACCGTTACAGTACCGTTACAGGTACCGTTACAGGTAGCACCGAAGTTTGCGGATGGCCCACACTATAGTCAAGCATTTCTTCTCCGTGGTGGAGTAATTGGGCTCCGCTGCGGAGAGACGTCGGCTGGCATAAGCGATGACTCGTTACCAGCGCTGACTCGTTACCAGCGCTTACATGTCAAACCTTTTTTTCTTACCATCCCTGAGTTCTGTTTGTTCATACGGAAAGACGGACAGAAAGGCGAATGCCAGGGGTTCTACCTGGAGATAGAAACTTACACATATTGGGGAAAGCCCCGGAAGCCATGTTCAATCGTCGGGTAAGTTCAAAGACTCGTGTAATTAAATTGATCAAAAATATTAAATGAAGAGCAACAAATAAATAAAATTGATTTCCAGGTTTATCTAAGACATTTTGAAAGAATTTTGCATATCGACAGGAATTTAAAATATTAACAATGTTTTTCCGCTCTCACTACCAGGGAGGTAACAATTTGATTGGCCCAAATTTTTGACGCTCAGCGCGAGTCCAATGAACCACTACATCATGGGATTCCTTAGTAGCTTTTTTCTTAGGATTCTTGGCAGCAACTGGTGTTTGGGGTTTGGGTTGATCTGGAGGTTGGTATTTGCATGTTAACTGAAGCTCAAGCCGTAGTCTCACCTCTACTCACCCAAGCGAGAACGCTTTGGTTCACTTTCTTTATGCTGGCGACAACATTTCATTTTGTTTAAAAATTATACAAATTTTTATATAGCAAATGCTTATCAATGTATGATCTAAACTGAACTAAGTACATATAGACACAAAAAGCTGAGCACCAGTCGTTCATGAAAACATTGCTTCAATTGTTGTTTAGGGATTATGAATTTCCAAGCGGGAAAGCGTCAACGTAGCGCTGATAAATCTAAAGAGATTTGTTCGGCATCCATCAAAGTGAGCATTCTTATTATTCAAAGTACTCACAGATATCAGGCCAAGTGCGTGTCTGTGTGGTCCTGCCTTATTGTTGGGAGCAACAGTGGCAGATAAAAAGCAAGCGCCACACACTCACACATACAAAATCCATTAACTAAAGTGTCAATTTAGTGACAGAGATAAAATGTCACACACATTGCGTAGCAATGCTTTTTTTCCGTTTTGCCAGTCTCGGGCTATGCGTAAGAGAAAGGAAAACAATGTGAAGGGGAGCGAGTTGGGAGGAAGGAAGCAGAGAAAGCCCGTGGCTGGGCAAATAGCCGAGCACAATGGATGACAGTACTTTGTAGTATGTTTTTGTTATTTTTTTGTTTCGTTCTGCATTTGCCTTTGCTGTGTCTGGTTTTTTTTTGTTTATTTGTTTGCTCATGTCAAAAGATCTTAGGATAAAGTTATCGTTATCGGCCTTTGTTTAGCTCCAATCACCTGTTACATGTCACATTTTGTTGTCACTTTGCCGGGGTGTGTTTGCATTAAGCATACGCCACATGAACACTGGACGAATTCAAATTTTGAAGAGTACAACTTCTGATTTGATTGTTGTTTTTTTAGAAACTTACCCTAGTATTGTACAAAATGTTAACCAATTCAACTTGCTATTGCTAAAGTGATTTATTGTCAATGTTAAACATTCAAAATGGTCTGTTCATTCTTATTATTCAGCTTTTAGTGCTAAAGAGCTCTTAGGATTCAACTGGATTCCGTCTAATTATTTTTGCTATTGCTAAAATGATTCCCTATCAGTGTTGAACATTTAAAATGGTCTGCTCATTCTTGCAACTTTTAACATTTTACGGGTTAAAGAGTTGGCATAACAGCTTCGCCCACTGTGCCGAGGTGCTACTGGCAAAGACATATGCAAAATTCGTGTGTGCAAAATTCCACGACCCAAAACTGTTTCTTTGACGGACTTTCTTTTATAGCGGTCGCCCTTTTGTCTTGCACCACGTTCCTTATGCTCCGCGTATGCTTGCTACCCACAAATGCACCACAAAGTGCAAGTCAATATAACCAGAGACAGACACAAGGCTCCTTTCAATCCATTTGCCTGCCAATCCTTGCACTGAGTGCGTGCTTCTCGCCTTTGAAAAAGTTTCGTTGCTAAAGTGGGCCAAGCATTTGCATTCAAATTTGAGTTCAAATTCGTACGCTGAGCCACTGATAAACGACAAGTTCGTGCGCATACATATATAGTACACATGTACCAGCAGTTGTAACAGCAGCCGCATAAAGCTGCAATTGTGCAAAAAAGTGCCAATGATTGAACAGAAAATCCAATTGTTTAAGCAAAACTCGGTTGTTTGAAACTTTCATATAAATACTTCATTTTTGGTACTGGAGCACTTCATTAGGCTTCTGCTTCAGGCTTAAGTAAGACACGCATATTTTTCACGCACCCTCTAAAACACACGCACACGCTCAAATAGAGAAGCGCTCAATTATTCAAAACAGCTTCATGCATACAAGAAAGAAACAAAAGAGAAAATGAAGAGCGTCAAGTCGAAGTCTTATGCCCTTTTTATGCAAGTTTTTCGACCCATCTTAACTTTATAAAATTTGGAATTAAGAATATAAACAAAACTCTCAAATGCATCCGCATCTGTGGGGGATAATTATAGACATGTATTACTTTACATTTGGGTAGGCAGTTTTGTGTGTGCCCTTTTTGAGTGTACATTTTTATACTCTGTTCCAGATGTACACAGAGTATATTAAGTGCAAAAGTATGTAACAGGCAGAAGGAAGCATCTTCGACCTTATAAAGTATATATATTCTTGATCAGCATAATCAGCCGAGTCGATATAGCCATGTCCGTCCGTCCGTCTGTTTGTATGAACACCTAGATTTTGTAGACTCCTTGACTCCTAGATTCCTATATTCCTAGATTCCTAGACTCCTATTGTCCCTACGCAGATCAAGTTTATTTCAAATTTTGGGTACGCCCCCTCCTGCCACCTCGATAAAAAATGTTGAATAACTCCAACAATTTTAAAGATTTCAAGCTTATATTGCATATATTGCAGTGTAGTGTATGTGCCCCATATCTACAATCTCTGAAAGTTTCATAAAGATCGAATAATAAATGGCAGAGTTATAAAGGTTATAAAAACGTTGCATGCTTTTTGGCGTTACATGCACTTTTTGTTCAAATAATGTTGAAATGGTCACATTAATGTTAATGCTCCGTTAATTAACAGAGGGGAAGGCTATTAAACACTTATTGCCCTGAGTATCGGATATATCGAAGTCGGGCAGGACTGACTTTAACTTACGCTCACGTTTTATTTTAAATTTTTCGCAATTCTCCCATCTTTTAAACTGCGTCATTTGTTTTTTTTAGTTTTCATAGATATTTTAAAAGTTATAAGGCGTTTATTATCAAATTTATAAAAAATTTACGAAAAAATGTAACAAATGGTACCTAAATGAGCAAATGCATAGCCAAAACTTATGGTTTTTGCTCATAAAAGTAAAATTTCGAAATTTTTCTTTAAAGATGTTAGTTTGAAATCGTCATTTTTTACCAAGTAATAGGTAAAATTAAAAAAAAATCAGAAAAAAAATTTCAAAATACTTTTCTCTATAAGCTTTCAGATAATGCCGGTGCACTCGCGAAAGTATGAAACAAAATTTTTTTGGGACACCCTATTGTACATATTAAAATATCTTTGACCTAAATATAGATTCGAGAGTATGCTAAATAATCTAAATATGCTCAGATTTTAGAATCAGCCAATCACTAGTACGTAAATTATTCGTAACAGAACGTTTTGACTTGGCTTTTCTGCCTTAACTAATTTTACAAATGAAATAAGACCGCCCGGTTAAAATTCATTTTGCAGAATCAATTTAGACTGCGCGGTCTTAAATGAATTTTTGATTGCGGATCACGAAACTAAATTTGATTTTATGAATGATGTTAGGCTACAATCGCATATGACCGTTGGCGGTGTTATTCCATTCGTAAATTAAATTAAGGCGAGCAGTGTAATTATATTTGGATATCGCTGCCGAAATTTATTACATAGAACCAATTTAGACCGCGCGGCCTAGATTCATTTTGTGGTCGCGGCCAAAATTCATTTTGCGGTATGCATTTAGTCCACGGCTAAAATTCACGCGGCCTTATTTCCATTCGTGTGGGTTCAATTGTATAATACCTCACAATGTCCCCTTCCCTAGATTCCATGACTTTGAAAATGGTAGATTGTCTCCTCTGAAGTTTTACAATATGACTTTAATTTAATTTAATTTTCAGAATTCTAAAAATCAGAATAATATTCTTATAAACGTGACTTTAGCAATTAATGCATCCCCGTTTCGTAGGTTATCAGGTTCGGTTGATGGTCCGATTCTCAAGGGTTTATGGAAACAAACTTAAATGCGAATTAAGCCCAGATAATTTCTTAAAAAACTGCCCTTCAAAACCACTACTGAGCACACTTAACTTCATAACTGAACCGCTATGTAAAGGATTACAGAATCCTTCGAAGAACTTTACCGTGACTGACGAATCATTAAATAGCTAAGAACCTGATAAACATAGAAAGAGGCTGACAGCAGGTCCATTAGTTATATTTGTAACTTACTACTGGAGCCTGCCTAGTTCATTGGGTAAGGGTAACTTCATAATATTCACTAACAAGAAGTGACATGATACTATTAAGGGGCGTTCTTCATGTTTTTATTGCTGGGATATTTGAGATTATCGCCCTATAAAATTTTTTTTGTAATTTGAAATACTTGAGAAGATATAGCCCTTTTAATGACTGACACAAACTGCAAATTTTAAGCGCATCTATCTCGACCCCACGTTATTCGAACTGGCGGTCATGATATCTCCGGTTACACTCCGGCTTACCGATTTTGATGAAACTAAGTGAAATCGACCCAGAATTGTCACCATTTTGGTCTGAACCTCAATCCTAATTTTATGAAAATTTGTAATGTTTTTTTTTACACTAAACTACCAAAAAACAAGTAAGGGAGCTGTAGTCGAGTGCCCGACTACAAAATACCCCTTTCCCCTGACTTCTTGTGTTTTCATACACATACCCACACACTCACACATACACACACTCACTCTGACATACGCACACGCGGACGCGCGCACGCGATAACTGACAATGTAAGGCCCCCCTGGTATGGACCTACCTATCTCTTATAGTCTCTGAGATCGACGCGCTCATACGGACGGACAAGGCTAAATCTGCTCGGCTGTTGATGCTGATCAAAAAAATATATATATATATGCTATCAACCAAAACAAAAGAAGAAAATTCTCCGACAGACGACGCATAATCATAGTCAAGTACTATTTAAAACCTTTTGAAATCAGATATGTAATTTTTTGTAATTTGATCTACATTTTTTGTAAATTTTTTAATTTTTTATGCATCTGTTTATTTGGGATTAAATAAATTTCGAAATACTAAATTTCGAACTAAGAACCATGAAATAGCTATACCCCTGGATAGGGTATTAAAAATGTAAGATTGGCAGCGTAGACACGGGTTCTCCGTTACACGACATTGACTAATGTTGATATGTTGTCGTTCTCGTCCTCGTCGTCGTCGTCGATTTTTTTTTTCCGCCACCCTGGAATGGCTGATGGTTTATTTTTGATGTGTGTGCAGTTGAGCTTTGTCGACGTGCGTTTTCCAGTGCCCAAGGATGCTCGACTCCTGTGCCAATTGTTGAAGCTCCGCTGCCGCTGCTGTTGGCTGCCAATTTGCTACAGTGCGTTTGTCTCTGTGACAGGAAGCGTAGGCTTACATTGTGTGTGTGTGTGTGTGTATGACGTGACGCAAAGGATTTTCTTTGACGATGTTGTCGTTAATGGTGCATGGTCCTTGCTCGGCAACTCAGTTTCAATGCCAGCTTCTGCAGATCGTTAACGCCCACGCTCAACTTTTTCAAACGTCTCTTTGAAAAATGATGCTAAAACTGTGGGGGAATAGGATAGGGGGTCTTCTTAAACGACTGTTAAATTAAATCATCCCAGAAGAGTTTACATTAAAAGCAACAAAAATGCAATATATTTCCACAGTGTGGTAATTCATACCAATTAACTTCCAGTATAGTAACGCAATTTTACAGCTGAGGTCTTACTCCACCTGGTTAAGGTCAATTGCAAGACATTTGTAGCTTGTGGGGACTAGTTAGAAGTTACATTTTGTGGCATACAGCCCATTGCAGCTTCCATTGAAACCAAAAAGTTTTTCAAAGACTACTTTTGGACATTACTTTTCTATGGGATCTATACTATATAGATGTCTGATTTCGATTAAACTTGGTGAAATCATGGAAAAGCATAATACACTGTTAATAGCTGAAATTTGGAGTCGATCCCATTTAAAACAAATTTTTATTTAAAGTTTTTTCATTAGAATTTTTTTAGAAATCTGTCCAAAGTATATACAACAAGTGTATGCCAATAAAAATGACGTTTTCATTAAAAACAAAAAAGTTTTCCTCACTCGAACTAGTTTTTCGACCGATCGTTCTTATGGGAGGTATATGCTATAGTCATCCGATTTCGACCGAACTTAGTGAAATCATGGGAAGGGATAGAAAACTAAGAAATACGTACTTTGGAGGCGTTTCCATTAAAAACAAAAAAGTTTTTCCCTTTAAGATTAGTTTTTCAACCGATCGTTCCTGAGGTAGCTATATGCTATAGTCATCCGATCCGGCCGGTTCCGACAAATGTGCAGCGTATTTGTACCAAAAGACTTCGTGTAAAGTTTGGTGAGGATAGCTTTAAAACTGACAGAGGAGATAGCATAGAAACAGACGGACAGACAACGGAAAGAAGGACAGACGGACAAGGCTAAACGAACTCAGCTCGTCATGCTGATCAAGAATATATACTCTATGTATTCGGAGATGCTTTGTTCTATGCGTTACAAACATCCTGACAATTTTATAATACCCTCTGCAAGGGTATAAAAATTAAAAATTCAATCAGTTTCATTAAAGCTCACTGCATCCCAGGTAAGCATATAATGAGGGAAGAAAGGTTTATAAAACTAGACAGTACGATCAGAGGGGCAAAGATTGTTCCAACCGGTCCATCACCCACTCACTAAGGGTATTAAAACTCGAAAGGAATAAGCAAACAATAAAATTTTAAATTTAAGAAGGTTTTAGGCCTTGAACTTTTGAATTTATATTTTCCGGTATGGAAAAATTGTTGTATGTAGAAACGACTAACCTTACCCCTGCGAATTTCCTTTTAGGCCGGCTTACCACACCTGTTAGTTGTGTTTTTTTTCGCCTTGTTGCTCGTCAATATCCTTTGCTCTTTGTCATGGCTTTTATTTATTAAAAGACAATAAATTCCCCAGAGTTGTGACGCGACTTCATTTGTTAT